>BDUI01017508.1:26090-40432 GCA_002335545.1 Apodemus speciosus
ATTTTTTTTTTCAAAACAGAAAAATAAGGCACACAGTGCATGCTCTGCACTGGCCCTCCCCTCAGTCAGCACTCTTTCCCAAACAAGCAGATCCCAAAGGACTTCTCTGCTCTCTGGGACAAATTTAGCTCCTCCAGTTATCTGGAATGTGATGGATAATCTTGATTGTCAACATGATGGGGCTCAGAATCACCTAGGAGACACCTCTGAGTAGGCCTGTGTTTCCAGAGAGGTTTAGCTAAAGAGCAAAGAGTCACCCTGAATGTGAAGGACATTATGTGGTGGGGGAGGGGGTTACTGACTGAGCAAGAACGAAGGGGGCTGAGCACTGGAATCCCCTCACTCTCTGCTTCCTGACCTCAGATGCAATGTGACCAGCGACCACAGCTCTTGCTGCCACAGCTGGAGCTGCGCTCCCCACTAAACCTTCCTACCACGACHGGCAGGCGCCACCCTCAAACTRGGAGCCCATTTATGTTGCTTTCATCTGGGGTTCTGTTATAGTGAAGAGAAAGGTAGCTAATGCCTGAGCCTGCTGGCCTCTTCTACTGACCTCGCCATGTGTGTCTCATGTCACTGCGCCTTACTGTCCTTCTCCTCAGCCCAGGTTCCTGGGAAATGCTCTGCTTGGCCCAGATAAGATAAACCAATCACGAGAGAGTTCCCACTTCTCTAGGCCCACCCTTTTTATTATCTATCTCCTGGGCCCTTGTCTCTCATTCTGTCTCCAACACGGCAAACTTTCTACACCGGCCACTGTCAGAGAGGACATTCTACAACAACAAGGAGACCTACCATCTTTGCAAATACCATGATGGCTACAGACCCCAAGGTAAGGGAGGGGCAGAGTTCCCTCATCTGCTGCCTCTGAGAGGGGACTGAGGCACCTCTCTGGTCAGTCATCCCCCATCCACACCCTTCCTGGCACAGGCCAGACCCCTCAACTCCCCTGTCCCCATCCAGGGTGCTTTGCTCAGTGCTGCTCTTAAGGACTCTTCCTGTGACCCTCTCCTGCCCATGTTTCCCCTGGAGCTCGGCCTTCCTTCTGAGCCTCCCTCTGTGTCTCACCTCCTAGAGAGCACTGTCCTAGAAGATTCATACTTCAAGCCTCCCTTCCCCAGATCAAACTCAGGACCGTCTCCTCTTACTGCTTCTTGTCCCACTTCTTCCCCATCAATGAATACACACTCAGTCCTCTCCCCACCCCACCCCCACCCTGCAGAGCATTCACCATCACTTCCCCATTCTAAACTCCATACCTTGCCAAGGCCTCTTGTCCCCTAGTCCCTGCCCTAACACATCTGTCATACTAGGGCCAAAGTGACTTTTCTCAACTATAAATCTGAAGTCTCTTCTTGTTGAAACCTCTCTAGTGGCTATCCATGAGTACTGAGGACCAAGTCCATCAGGTCTCTGACAAGGTCCTTGAGGTCTGCTCTGGTTTTCACCTGCAGTCTTCTTTCGCACACTTTCTTCAGTGAATACTCTTCCGTATGTCCTCAGTTCTCAAATGGCAGTGTGTGCTTCAGTCACCTAGAGAATTCCAGCTGTTGGTCAGCTATGTACTTGTCTTTAGGTGCTGGTCCTCTGTACTTTCAGATCTGTGCACTAGCRTGTTGCCATGGCTCTCTGTAAATGCTGGCACCTTTGGCTGACGTCTACACCTTGTGTAAGCAGCTCTCAGCTCAGGCACACTACCTCCAAGAGCTCACACCTCTCCTAGCTGGGTCTATCCCACTCCCAATCCAGTTCAGAAATCGACTAATAAAATGTATACGCCAAGTTCCCCAGGGGACAGCAAAGGTCCTCTGGTTACCTCTGGGGCCCAGCAACAAACTGGGCATGGGCTTGATAGCGCTTATTCGAGGACAGACTGCAGAGACTGATGAGAACATGGGCATTTCTAATGAATTAAAACTGAGCTAGAYGCCAGCGGCTACAAATCACACTTCGCACTACACTAAGTGTTGCTCTGTTRCCTCCTTGATCAAAACTGCCAAGCATTGAGTCTTCTGCTCTAGATGGGAGACTGAGGCCAGAGGAACGCAGCCCACTAAAATCATGAGTAAGGGTAAAGAATCGGGAACCTTTCTAGGGAAGCTGAGGCTCTGCTGGAAAAAGTCTGTTTCTCATCACTGATTCTGGTAATCTGTCTTTTGCTTCTGCCCACCCTGCCCAAGCCTAAACTAGTACTGCCCTAGAGAACCTTCCTTCTTTCCTGGAGGGGAGTCATCCCTCATGGAAGTTTCTAGACTGCTCAGTCTGAAGACAGATGAGTACCCCTTGCCTATTCTTGCCAAATGAAAGGGTTTGAGAAGACAGTTGTGGAGCTGGTGTTAACAACAGCCTTGGGTACAGGCAGGTCCCTGCATCTCTGCCTCTCTGGGGACATTTCCCTTTTTAGGTAGTTAACTATAAATAGGCATCAAACCCTTTAAAGTTCTCCAAATCGGCATTCACTGACGGCTCAAGACTCCTGGGAGTGACACAGGCTGGGTAAGGGAAGGACAGCCACCCCTGGGGTTGGCAAGGGAGCCTGAATCTAGAAGGCCGAGTCCTGATGCCCCCACTCCACTGAGGAAGGTTCAAGGCATCGAGTGACCGTTCTCTCACCTACTGACTCTTCTAATACATTCTTACAGACATGTAAAGACATACTGGTTGTTTTCTGAGAATTAACATCTCTGGGCAAATTACCCACTCAGCTCCCCTCATAGCAAAGGCAGTCCTATTAGAAGATTCCAGAGGAACACAGCCCCTTATGTAGCTACAGTCTCTCATTCCCAAACCTCACGGAATGCCATGACAGTTGTGAAAGAGGAGTCAGCATGGCCAAGCCATCAGGGCCAGCACCGCTTGTCAGCTCTCATCAGCTGCTTCTGGGAAGGACCGAGGTTGCTGGTTAATCGGCTCATGGGAGATACAGAGAAGGCTGAGGCAGGAGCTGGAAGTAGCCACCTAGCGAGGGGCCATCACCGTGTCCCAGGCACGTGTGCACATCCGTGCATGTTGGGTACTGCCGTATTCAAACACCAACACTGCAGTGGGGTGTAAGGAGCGTTGGTGCCTGCTCAGGGGCGTTTGTATGAGCAGCTTAGCCATTCTCTGTGGACCCCACGGCTTTCAGTGTTAGGCAAGTCTTGATGTCAAATCCCAACTTCTAGATTTCCTTTCAGCCCTGTGGATTCTATTAGGATTTACCATTTCCTTGTAAAGAACGCTAAAAAGAAAAAAGAAGATTTGATCCTTGAGAAGACCAAGGAGACTGGTCAGAGAGTTTGAATATTTAGAGAAACTTTCAAGTTGACATGGCTCTTAGTTTCATAGAGACACACAAGAGGCCAGAGCAAAGATAAACATTCTAACCAGCGATGGCCCACTGTGGCCATATGCCCACATGCGCCACCCTCCCGAGGGGAGTGTCTAGGCTAGGCACAGACTCCGAGGAAGCCTTGCGCCCGAGTTGTCCCGTAGTCACAGAACAGTGAAGGCAAGGACTCTGAAAGCAGGAGGACTCAGGCTGATCAGGACTATCAAGTGGCCCCAACTCCGACATCTGCTATGCTAAGCTGTAAGACCAATAGATGCTCACTGTCTGTCTCCTGCTCAGACCCYGAGCCTGTTGCCTGCTGATTCCTTCACCTGTGCTCTACTCTCTTCTTAACTTATATTTTCTAAAGTCGTCTGTGAAGCCCTAGGACTCCATCCTTCAGCCAAAGCAATATGTTTGCCTTCCTCTACAGAAAACTCCCAAGAATTACACTGGCTATAGAGACCCCCCTCCAGAAGGAGCACCCCAAAGTGGGGCTTCCAGCTCCAGTCACTTTCTCTGAAGGTGCTCCTGTGTAACCCCAGCTTTGCTCCCACAGTTTCAGATGCCTCTGCTCACAGGTGCCTCACCCCGACTCTTCACCAGCAGCCTGCTGTCATGGCTGGACAAGGTTTGAGACCAGCCATGGAAAGTGTCCATTGGATGTTAAGAATAAAACGTGTTCTAAAAGGGCAGAGGACTTTGAGGAAGCTCCGTGTTTAATTAGTGGGACAACCAAGACTTCTGCTTGCTCCTCTCTAACCCTAAGGCTCTCTTGCTATGCCCCATGTCTGAGCAATTCCCTGGAAGCAGCCACAGTGAACCAGCTTCYGGACACACGCAGGGTYGCTGTGGTGCTCCCGTCCCTCCGTGGCTAACTCAGCTCAGGCAGAGACTGCAGTGCTTTTCTCTGGGCCTGGGAACGGCTTCCCTGTCTTATCTCAAGGAGGAGCCACTTCCGTGCTGAAGGAGTAGGTAAAGTGTTCCGGGGATGATGACATTAGATTTTTACCAAGAAGAGAAAATAAACATAAAGGACGATTTGGGTCAAATGACAAAAATGAAGGGTAGGCTAGACCAATTATCTAGTAATGTTGAGCAATATGGTTCAATGCCAATTTTCCTGAACTCAACAATTACACTGAGGTTATATTGGTAGGAAATACACAATGAGAAGATGTTAAATGATATCTGTCTATCTAAATGAAAAAAAATGTAAATATATACAGAGAGAATAAAAACCCCGGGATTCTTTGCGCTCTTCTCGTGCCTCTCTATAACTGTGAAATGGTATCAAATGGCTATTTTAAAAGTCCCACTGAGGGGCACATGGCAAACACATTGACAGGTCTCAGGATCCAGGGACACACCCCGGTGCCTTTCCTTTGTCTCCTTCCAGGCTCCGATGGTCCTGACACCTCTGCTACCCCACCTCTTTGTGCTGCTCCTTTGGGCTGGGGAAAGAACTGTTCTCATTGTGTTTCTGTGGACAATGTGGAGCAAAGTCAAGTCTGCAGCAAGGTGAAAAGGGTGTGGTAGGAAGAGAGACCGCCACAGTTCTGTTCCTTACCACCTAGGAGATGCTTGGCAGAACCATCTCATCTCTAGGGCTCAGTTTTGCTTCTCTATGAAATGGGAGCAACAAGTGCTTATGAGATAGTGGAGGCTTGGCCAGCGTCACACAGCAGGAGCTTCTGACACGAGGTCTGTGCACTCAGCACGGGCTTTGTTTGACTCAGCTGTCCTCCCAACATTCCCTCCGGCATCTGTGCAGTTTCTCCCCCAAGCTCCCGCCTGCCTCTCCTCCCCTGCCAATGTTATCATTCCTCCTCAAGCCACATAAACTGCATTCCTCTCCCTCTTTCAAAGCCTGGTTCTGAGTCTCTCCTCACCTCGATCCCTCCCAAGCTTCCTGCCATGTTTGTGGCTTGGGACTCGGCTGACTGGCAGGTTAACGAGTACTTTTGTCACAGAGGGCTGGGGGTGGATACCTGGCTTCATCCTCATGCTACCAGGAGGCTTGAGGGCTCGCAGGCAAGTGTGGTCAATGCTGTCCACTCCTACACCCAACAGCTGGCTCAAAAGAATAAACTACCTGGGGCCAGGTGGGTTCACAGAGAGGGGGTCTGGCTATACTCTGTTGTCAGATAAGTTACTTGCCCTTTCCTCAAGAAGGATGGATTTCCTACTTAAATTAGGTACTTTGCAGCTTTGACAATACCACACAGTCCAGAGACAGACCACTCCTGGAATCCAACATGTCTGGGAAAAAGGAGAATAAAGCTAACAGAAATGGCATGTGACAGGAGGCATATAGACTCGTGTGTGAGTCCACTTCAGCAGGGGGGAACAGTCCTTGGCGCTGAGGTGTTTGTGTGTATTCACACACATATGAAGTGGACAGGAAAAAGCAAATGCATGTATAAATGAAATATGAGAGAGAAGAGGATTTTCACATTGTACTTGGCACGTTCTTAGAGGTTTTAAGATGCTCAAATGAGAATACATGCATATATAACTTGAGCAATTACTGAACAATATTTTATCCTCAAAGGATAAAACACTGACCTAAAAGACATCTCCTTCACTTCCTGACCCTGGGCAGCCATCTTGCTAAAAGGCTCCAAGGTGGTGGTGTCCCTCAGGCCAGTGAGTTGCAAAACACCTGTGGAGGGGCAACCAGAGCCATAACCTAACGCAGAGTGACAAGAGGCTTAGAGGTGGGGACTGAGTGGTCCAGCCAGCATAGGGAGGCAAAGTGGCCATCAGTGTGCATGGGGTGAGATGTCCATCACGGACCACAGAGGAGTGATGCTTTCCTTGCAGACAGGTGGGTGGAGTTACCACCCCAGGGCTGCGGTGACTGTGTTTTCTGTAGAGTCCAAACACTTCCTGCCAGCCCTGCTCTCCCTGATTAAGGCTGTCTCCGCAGGGTGTCTTGTTCTCCAGGCACTAGAGTAAGGTGACTCTGCATGCTTCACAGGGACAGCATGCATACCCTCTTCTGCTCTCAAACCCTTCTTGCTCTCTAAGCATGGACAACAAGGCCAGTTCCCACTAAGAGGCTGATTTTTAGCGTGGCCACACACTGGGATGATCTAGGACATAAACAAAACACGGAAATCCAGCTGCCACCCTAGAGTTTCTGTTTCTTTGGTCTGGGGGCAGCCTGGGCCTGGTGGTTTCCAAGTTCTCCAGGTGACTCTAATTCGTAGCTATAGCTGCCAGGGCGATGATGTTGACATCTTGGCTGGGGTTTTTCCAAGGACTCTGTTCTGCAGGGCAAAGTGCCCAGAGCTGGGTCTGCTTTGTCTCCCAGCCTCAAGGCACTTGTTTTTCTCCTCCAAAGTTCTGCTCTGACCCTGCTTCACCTTCCTCGAGATTGCACAGACCTAAAGGATGTTCCAGACTTGAAGACGGGAGGTAGCTGGACCCCTGTCCCTGTCAGGTGAGTAGCCTCATCGCTGACCGAGGCACATCCCTGTTGTTCTAAGAGCAACATCTCCTTTGCTCGTTTCCCCATAGGTAGCACAGCAAGGCCCAGGCAACAGTTTTGGAGAGTAACACTCCTAACTCACTCCTCCCAGGTCCCGACGGCTGTGCCTGGGCTCTTAACAGCTTATTAAAGTCTGCTCTGAGCAGTCGTGGCTCCTCTGCTGTCTGAGTGGGTCTCACTTTGTGTAAACATCTAGGAGAAATTATAAATTCATTTTGGCTACCCCTCCATGAAGGCTGAGGACCTCTGACCCCTCAGACTGATGAGCTGTGTTCCAAGAGCTCAGCACTAGCAAGGCAAAAGCACTGCTTTTACAAAGAAAAGAATAAAGCAGCCATGAAACACTGCCTTGTAACAGAAAGGAACGTGATCTCCCCCAACAGTGAGGCCGCACTGTCCTCCACTAGCAGAAGTCAGAGCTTCTCTTCCGGTTTTGTTGTTGTTGTTTGGTTGGTTGGTTTTTCTTAAACTTACTTTTTTGAGTTTCACTCTGAATCCCAGATTAGCATAGAACTCACTATGTAGCCCAGGCTGGACTCCCCTTAGCTTCTCAAATATTGGGATTACAAGTGTGCATCATGCCTGGCTTTCTGTTTATTTTAAAACTTAGAGTCTTCTGGGGATGTCCAAGCAACTCTGTGCCYTATAAAAACTGGGAATGTCAGAAAGAAGTTCTGCTAATAAAATCACACTAATAATTAGAGCAGAAGACAAGGCTGCATTTGAGGACTTTAGGTACTTTTGTGTCTATCATTATATAACTTTATTTGATATATCATATAATTTTATTTGATAGGTATTATATTTGGATTATGTAGGGTATATTTTATAACTGCTCTGGTATAAAGATGAATAAATTAATATTTTGCATTTCAGATACTATCTTGAAATAGTTCTTTTTTTAAATTGCAGTTTTGTGGGTCTGAAGGCAACATTTACCCTAAGTACCCTGTCTATTAGAGAGGTTGTTCATGGGGGAAACCCAGATCAAGAARGAAGAGGGTAGCCATGGCTATTTGGGTTACAGCTGCACAATTTCTCTCTGGCTATTTCTAACATGCTGAAAACTAACTCTGAAAGATACTAGTGAAGTGCTTCCATGGACACAGTGAGTCATTCTGAGGGACAGTTCAACCTTCAGGGAACCCATGAGGACACACAGGCATATCCCATGGTACCAGGAAGGAGTCAGTCAAGATGGGAGTTGATGCTCTGGAGAGTTACTGAGGTGACTTTAGGGGGAATTTACTAGAAAGTCGTCCATGGAGATGAGAGTGAGGGAAAGGAAATGGCGCTCCCCAGAGCTCAGTGAGGAGCCCTGTGTGGCACAGCTGTGATGGAGTACAGCAGAGCATGGAGAGAGGTGGCAGTCAGGATGCACAGGGGACTGCACCTGTGCACACAAATCGGTGTGTCCCTGCCAGGGACACACGAGAGGCTCACTTGTGGGAGTTTATGGGCACTAAGGACCTTAGGACATTCCCGATGATGTCATAAGGACAGAGTAACAATTTAGGAAGACGCCCTTGACAGGACAGAATCAACTTAAAGAAGAGAGACAGTTCCTACAGGGGTTTAAGTGACAACCAAAAGTGATGTGGGAGGTGTGGAGGGCTGTGTTNTATAAAAACTGGGAATGTCAGAAAGAAGTTCTGCTAATAAAATCACACTAATAATTAGAGCAGAAGACAAGGCTGCATTTGAGGACTTTAGGTACTTTTGTGTCTATCATTATATAACTTTATTTGATATATCATATAATTTTATTTGATAGGTATTATATTTGGATTATGTAGGGTATATTTTATAACTGCTCTGGTATAAAGATGAATAAATTAATATTTTGCATTTCAGATACTATCTTGAAATAGTTCTTTTTTTAAATTGCAGTTTTGTGGGTCTGAAGGCAACATTTACCCTAAGTACCCTGTCTATTAGAGAGGTTGTTCATGGGGGAAACCCAGATCAAGAARGAAGAGGGTAGCCATGGCTATTTGGGTTACAGCTGCACAATTTCTCTCTGGCTATTTCTAACATGCTGAAAACTAACTCTGAAAGATACTAGTGAAGTGCTTCCATGGACACAGTGAGTCATTCTGAGGGACAGTTCAACCTTCAGGGAACCCATGAGGACACACAGGCATATCCCATGGTACCAGGAAGGAGTCAGTCAAGATGGGAGTTGATGCTCTGGAGAGTTACTGAGGTGACTTTAGGGGGAATTTACTAGAAAGTCGTCCATGGAGATGAGAGTGAGGGAAAGGAAATGGCGCTCCCCAGAGCTCAGTGAGGAGCCCTGTGTGGCACAGCTGTGATGGAGTACAGCAGAGCATGGAGAGAGGTGGCAGTCAGGATGCACAGGGGACTGCACCTGTGCACACAAATCGGTGTGTCCCTGCCAGGGACACACGAGAGGCTCACTTGTGGGAGTTTATGGGCACTAAGGACCTTAGGACATTCCCGATGATGTCATAAGGACAGAGTAACAATTTAGGAAGACGCCCTTGACAGGACAGAATCAACTTAAAGAAGAGAGACAGTTCCTACAGGGGTTTAAGTGACAACCAAAAGTGATGTGGGAGGTGTGGAGGGCTGTGTTYAGGAAGACGAAGAACACATGTAACATCCTCAGGCTGTGGATGGGGTGACGAGAGACTGGCAGGGGTTTGAGGAAAGGTAATTTGGCTTAGTAATCAGGAGGACAGAGGGCACTGTGGGGGATGGGCAGAAGCTTGTCCTCAAGGAGTTCAGGACAGAGCTGGTGACCAGGAGGCTGGGGCTCTGCCACCACTCCTGCCTTTGTATGGTGAAGCCCAGCAAGCAGCACTTACTCTCCGTTCCTAGCACAGGGGGAAGAGAGCTCTTGGGTCTCCGGGATTTCATCTCCGGGGCCTTGGTGTTCTCACTGGTCTGAGCATCTGGAACAAGAAAAGGAACATAAACATCAGTCAGTAGCTGTCTAAGGAGCTGAAGAGAGGAGGCACCTCAGTCAGAACCCTACCTTGACCCTAGTTGGCCCACCCACCCTACATTCCACTCAGAGGCCCTCTGTGCCCGCCGAGTGGCGCCTGCAGTGGGGGCCCTTCCTCCAAGGGAGCACCAAAGAAGGAGAGCCTGCTGAATGGGCAGGATAAATCAGGCGGCTAGAACAGCCCTGGCAGGATGGGGGGCCCGGCTAGGGAGCTAGTTACTGCTCCCAACTGTAGCGCCAGAGACTGCCAGGACCAAGACCACTTAGCAGACCTAGGCCCTCAAATCCCTTTGCTCTCCTTGGCCACACTGGGCTTTGATTCTCTTGTTTAAATGTTCTACGCTTCAAAGKGTCTSTGCAAATGCAAAGGCCTCACACTGAGGGAGAAGACTGGGAAAGGACAGAAAGGTGTTTGTGGCCTTTCATTTCTAAGGCTTGCCTTTGCACTGGGTCAGGCCTAGCCAGACGAAGKCTTCAGAGCRAGCCACTGTCAGAGTCTCGAAGACTGAGGCTGGGACTCATTCAGGGCTTTTGTGGCACCTCCTCCAGGCAGGCCTATGAGTCTATGCAGGGGCCATTGGCTGATGCTGGGCAGCAAGTTCCTTCTTCYGTGTTAAGGTACAGCTCAGACAATGCTGGGATGGGTACAATATTGGGGGAGGGGTCTCTTGTGGACAAAGGAGAATGGCATTGCAGGCTGGGTGGAACCGGGCAGAAAACCCCTGGGTTCCAATGAGCCTGGAATTTGGTAGGGAAACCACTCAGGACTTAGATAAGAAGCTGCTGGCCGAATGGCAATCAACAGGCAGTGTTTTTACTACTCTCTGGGGAGAGGATGAAAGGCACCTCCCCCTACGCCCCTTCCTGTCCTCATCCTTCATTTCCGGCCCCCAAGGAGGAAGCTCAGAGGGAGGAGGGGATTTTCCAGCCAGGGCTCTGGCCACATTCCTGTGGCTTGGCTCAAGAAGGGCTAACAGGCTGTCCTTGCCTCCAGGATGGGCAGCCTCAGCTGGCCTTGTCTAGACTGGGTTCCCTGTGAGGAGTGRTACTACAAACATAGATGGCAGGGGTTGGGGACGTGCACTTTACCCRCTTTCCCGGCTACATTTCTTCTAGATGACATCTGCGCTCTGCCCACACGGCCCCTTCTACTTAAGTCTTATTTCTGAAGCTCACCACCAGTTGGACTTCCTCTACTCCATGCCTATACTCTCTATGAGCTGGGTAATCCACTGACAGAGACTGCGTGTGGGCACAGCCCGCTCATCGGGGTGGCAGCTGAGGGACAGATATTAAGGTCAGTTCCCTGTTGAAGATGACCCAAAGACACACACACACACACACACACACACACACACACACACACACACACACACCCCTACAGGAATGATTCTGTTTGGGGTGAATGAGGACTTTCTAGTGGTTTATGAAGATGGGGTGAGGGGTAACGGAACAGAGGTAGAAGGGATCCTTTTAAACAGCACTTGATAACCTTAATACCGGTCCCCTACTGTGTGACTCCCTCCATAAGAGAAAAGGGGCGCCCGATAGTGAGTTCAGGCTTCCTGTCGCGTGGAGCTGACAAGGTCCCAAGTTGCTGTTCACTCTGGACACATGGAACAGAAAGACGCCCAGGACTTTAAAGAAAGGAGAATTCAGAAATGTCTGTGCTTGTTTTCCCCTTCCCAGGAAAAGGGGCGAATGATAAAGTGTGGGTGTAGTATTAAATTCCTGATTCAAAGGTYTTTTTTGTCCCCCCCCAACCCCCCCCCCCCCGTAAGTTCTGGAGCAGAGAGGAGTCTGGGAAGAAGGATCAAAGTTCCTTTTCTGATAGATAAGCCGAGGCACAGGCAAGCCAAGGCGAGAGGCCCAGTTCTCTAGCTTCTGAAAGCAGGTAATGGGGATCAGCCTGGGATGCCGTTCCTTGTGGGTCCTGTTGGATGCTATTTTGGTGCAAGTTGGGACCAAGAAACGGGAAAGTTCTCATTCTTTGTCACAAGCACCCTTGAGAACTTGGGCAAGTTGTTTACACTGTCTCTGCTTCCGGTAGCCGTAGAAAGCGAACATTTTTCTAGCTCTCAGCAGCCTAAAGGCCAGAGAAGGCAAGGCACGGGTGGCATTTTGGAGAGATCAAAAGCACCACTTACCTAAATGAACTCATTCTTTTTGTTAACCATGGTCCCTCCCCTTCTACTGATGGRCTTTAGCATCCTCTGACCCCAGAGAGCCCTGCTACCAGCTGCGGTTCACTCTGGTGTAAGCGCTCAGCCTGCAGTGCACACTGGGCTGGATCTGAGAAGCGCCACACACCGCAACTTATCTTCCCATCAGGCCCTGAAGAAAGGGCTCAAGTTTCCCTTCCAAACCAGGCATTCCCAAACCCAGAGGCCCAGGACTGGGGGGTGGGGAAGRCAGCACCCCCTAAAGTGTCAGTACCGCAGGGGGGGGGTGTTCACGCAGCATGGGGCCCAGCCAGGGATAGTGAGCTGGTGGGCCACTGTGAGAACCACAGGGAAGAAGGAGAGGGGAGGACCACACGCTTAATCAAAAGCAGCTTTCTGCTTACACGCTGCCCAGGGGATAAAAATAATAGTAATAAAAGTTTAAGAGCAGCTTGTATTTTCTGTCTATTTTAATCATTTTGTGATGAAACTGGATTTTATTTCTAGAKCTGGGCCCCAGGGCTGGAGTACTTTGCTGGCCTGGGTATGCCCCTAAAAATGTGTGGGGGCAGAAGACRGAGGTGTGGAAAAGTGGGGGTTCCTAAAGAGACCAGCAGACTTGCCCTTACAAGGACAGTGCCTCACCCCTTCCACTGCTGGGCTAGCTCTGGGCTCAGGCCCCCTGGGATAGGTCTCTGTCTCTCTCTCTCTCTGTCTCTCTCTGTCTGTCTCTGTCTCTGTCTCTGTCTCTCTCTCTCTTTCTCTCTTTGGTTTTGGTTTCTCAGAAAGGGGGTAGGCCCCTGGACTCTGACCCTAGACAAGGGAGAAGGAAGCTTTGGGAAGCTACTGGGAGAAGCTCTGAGCCTCAAGGGCCTCAAGAAGGGCGGAGCAGGGGGCGGGGCTCCCACACCTGTTGAGATGCCTCATTTCTCACCTAAGAGCAGGCAGCACACCAGCACACAGAATTTCAGTTGGGGAGATGTGAGCTCTTTTTCTGGCTGTGTTGCTCTTTTCCTGGCTGTGTTGTTTAGTGGCATTGGTGAGCCCCTGGATGAGCCTATGAGAAGAGAGCCTTCCTACTTAGGAAGACAATGGCTCATGACAAGAGTAAAGGAGAAATGCATAGCAAACACCAGGGGGCAAGCCAGCAAGATCCCTCCTTGGGTRAAGGCACTGGCCTTCAAGCCGCAGGACCTGAGTTCGATCCCTGGGACCCGCATGGTGGAAGAAGAGAACTGATTCCTGCAAACCATCCTCTTAGCTCCACACATAATCTATGACACGCCTCYAGGCCTCAAATAAATAATACWGTGTAATAAAAAAATCAAAATAATGGGYGGCATTTTATTAGGTATTTATCCATGTATGCATCTCTCTGTGTCTGCCCTTCATGTGTTCACAGAGGCCAGACCATAACACTCATCAATATTTAGATTCTTTAAATTCCTTCCTCCCTACCCCCTCTCTTCCATTCTCCACACTCTGTTCTCTCCTTCTTTAGGAGACCGGCTCTCATCCTGTAGCCCAGGTTGGCTAGAACCTGCCACACAGTCCAGGCCAGTCTTAAACTCAACACAATCCTCCGGTCTCCGGCTACTGAAATGTTTTAGAGCTACAAAGACAGCAGTTTGACTCAGTTAAACCTACTCCTAACTAGCGGCATGTGAGGGGTTAAGGAAGAACCAGAAAACCAGGAGAGGATAAAGGGTCATGGCAGGACTCGGACCAAGGCAGGTACAACTCTGCTCAGCAGCGGCCAGCTGAGCACACTGGCCGGGAGTAAGTGCTCRGGCCTACATTCCCACCCCRCTAGTCAGGGTGACCTGYGAGGGTGACTTGGCCTGGTCTATATGCATGAAATGAGGCTGACATTACTGTCACTCTCCTGAATCCCTCTGGTCAAGGTCACTAACAATCGATCTCTGCACTGTTCTTCCCAATGGCTAGGGACCAGGCTGAACCACATGAGTTGGTCATTCTTTTTTGGCCCCCGGGCTATCTGACCTCTGGACAGCTTTGTCTTTTCTCAAGGCCATCCATCCCGCTCTCCCTTRCAGATCTCTGAGCTGCCTGCACTTCTCAGTGCTGTGCTCCCGTCTCTCTCTGGTCTTATCTATGGGTCACATCTGCCTCAGGAGCTCATGGAATCCCAAGGCGCTCTCTGCGTGTGGGTTGGTGGTGGTCCCTGGCCTCCTCAGCAGCCCTGTTTCTTGGCCTGCCACACCTGGTACTTGGCTCGCGGGTCTGCTTCTTCCTCTCACACCRCCCACAAGCTCTGCCCCACGGTGCCTTTCTCCTGTTTTCCTTCTCCTCACTTCTCTTAACTTCAAGAGCTCATTCCCTCACCGCTTACAGCCCTCTGTGCAAATGTTCACTCAATCGGAAGTCCTCAGCAACCCTTTC
>BDUI01017510.1:19628-38486 GCA_002335545.1 Apodemus speciosus
CCCCCCACATTGTAGCCTAYAGMTCAGGTTACYATTGTATATGAGCCTCCTGCCAGTCACTATGAAATGTAAAGATGTATCCTTTAATCCTTTAATTTTTATATGCTTAAGTTGTATATTTTGTGGCCTATCCTAAGAAATGAAGACCATTTAATCTAAACTATATAACATGATTGTTTATTTCCTAAGTAAAGCTGCTGCAGGCGTTACCTAATAAACTTGTATTTCAAGACACAGTGTGATACCAGGCAAATAAAGAACTGTTGCATATCAGTAGAGCTTATCCACTGGAAAAATGTTTTCAATGAAAAAGGCAAACAAAAATGAAAACACATGTAGAATGTGTGGAAATCAAATAGAAGGTGAGGCAGGAAATGTAAGAACAACATGTGTCTTTGACATGTTTGAATTCATGTAACAGATGTTCACTGTTCTAACCATTGTAAAAAAAAAAATTAGATTTTCCTCTAACTCTCAAAAGTGCCCACAGGGCTGCAGCTTCATGCATGCTCCTCTCTTTCTTTCCCTCTCAATATTACATCCTTTGCACATTTAAGCCATGACCAATGATAACCAATAACAATCTCTGTCAGTCATTTTTACCTATCTAGCTTTTGTAATAAAAATGCCAARCTTCCCAACTGAGATTCCTTTAAAGTTCACATTCTTTTTTTTCCTAYTTTTTTTAACCTGAAGGACAGTGTAGACTGAAAGAAATTGTGAAACACACTTCGGCAAAAATTTAAATGTTGAAAGAATTTTAACAGATGAGATTCTTACAAGCTTCAAATCTGTCATGCTATGCATATGCAAAACAATTATAAAGTTTATGGCAGCTCATCAGAACACCTGTATAAATATATAAATTATGTTTGAAATTCCTCTTTGTGTCTGAAAGAGCACTGTGATGATCTATCCTCTATTCACACTCTCTTCAGGCTCGCTTGACTTCATCTGCCTTGAATACTTTTCTCACTATTCGTATCAGGAAACACTTCTCATCTCTGAAAATCAAATTTCCATTGATGAGTGTGGTTTGTGAATTAGATTCTTTTGGAATGAATGGTATAAGCACTCCCACATTCAGAAATTCAGCTTTGCTGCCTCTATTCCCCAGGTCATTGGCCAAGTGTACTGGTATGCGTGATTAAATGAATTAATAAATGGAGAACTGAAAAAATGTCTCATCAGACAAATGTGCTTGACACCAAGCCTCAGTTCAACCCAAGGTCCTCACACTGGGGAAGGAGAGAGCTGACTGCTGCGGGCTTCCTCTGTTCACTGTAGTGACATGTGCATATTTTTTCCACACCCACAAAATAGATAAAGAAATGCAAATTAATGTGAATGAATAGAAAAGATATGAATTTTCCACAGGAAATAATTATTCAAATCACTATTCCTCTGTTAGGGAGGAATATTTTCTACAAGGGAGTACTTATTTTCTATAGGCTCACGTATAGGAAAGGGCATTTGAGCAGGGAGAACTGCAGTAAGAAGATTTGAAATTTAACAGCCAGATGAACAACATCGACGCTCACTTTCCTAAAACCTGTCTACAGCGCCTTGGTCAGGTAGGATAATTCCCTCTCTCCTCTCTCCTCTCTCCTCTCTCCTTGATGCTTGCATAGTATCGGGCTTGTTCTTGCAGAGGACTTAAGCATGAAGTCATAGGTTCTGTGTGGTTCTGTGTGTAAATACAYGTCCAGCCAACACTGTTAATTCTGCGTCTTAAAACCTTTCGGTTCCTCAGCTGAAAGGAGCCATTAATCTTAGGAGAAGATGGTTTAACAGAACTTCCCATTTAGAAATGAGAACTCCATAGTTATTTATTCTCTGCATATTGACCAGATGAAAGTCTCCATGTTAGTCACCATATGCCGAAAAACAAAATGTGCCTCTAATGAAGGCTGAGGGTTGCACTAATATAATAGAATTGAGGTAAGTACTTAGGGAGCAGGTTAATACCCTGTCCTTTTTAGGAAAATAATAGTATTGGGCTCTGCCCTAAGGCTCATGACATAATGCAACCATGGCTTCTTTGCACAGTTAATGGTATGAGTTCTGTCTTGTTAGCCTGGCCTAAATCTAACCAGAAAGAAACTGATTATCTTTATAAGAATCAGGACACTATTTCACCATTAGGTGTGTAGTGTTTTAATTGGACTGCAGTGATTTGAATGGTCCATATTTATTGTACATCTCAAGGAGAAATGGCATGGCTCACAATTTGCTAACCCCTCATATGCTTGTAGAAAAACAAATCTATGTAGAGAAGAGCATAGATATAATTTTCATCAGTACAAAACAACTTTAACATTCACTCAGTGTTATAGGAAACAAGGATTCACATTACAGATGGCCAGATCCTGCTCTGTCTATCAAGATCTTAAAACAAACACTACCCACTGATTCTTAACATCAAGCACACCTTATGTATAGGTGTTCTGATTCCTTAATTAGTATATGCAGAAATCTCTTTGAAAAACTATTGAAGGAGAAAATAGAGCTCTGAGTCTAATGATTGTAATCTATTTTAGCCCAGACATATTACTAATAGAGCCCATATGCAAGAAAAGCAATTGATTTGTCTTATAATTTTATTTTTTGAGATTACACTTTTGAGATTATAATGATTGTCAGTCTTGCCTTGCCTTTCCTCCATGTCAATCATTCCATATGCTTCTCCTTTCTCTCTTTCAAGTTCATCGCTTCATTTTACATTAAGTATGCACACACACACACACACACACAAGCACACACACAAGTACACACACCGTGTATAACATACTTAGTCTGTATGACATGACTGTTTTCAGACAGGGTCATAACTGACAGGAGTATGATTCCCTGAGGGAAGAGTATTTCTGGGGCTCTCACACTCAGCTTACTTGAGCAAGCTCTTTCAAGTACTTACTTGAGTGTGGTTCTTTGAGTAGAGTTGAGACTTCATGAGTTTTCACTTATCTCTTACTAGTCCCTGTTCTGTTCATCTTTAGGCAATCATGTTGATGGGACTTTATACTTGTATCCTCTGACACTCCTTAGTGACACAATCTCATAGCAAATTTCCTGTTCCCTTTTCATTTAATAAATTTTCTGCTCCCTCCTCTGAAATGATATCTGAGCTTCAGATGCAGGAGCTGTATTGTGAGTGTATCTTTTGGAAATAGACTTCACATCTCTGCTTTTTTTTTTTAATTGGTTGGGGTTTTTTATACTGGGTTCTGTCTGTTTCTAAGACAAGTTTCCTTGATGAAGAGTGGTGATTACAAATAGCTGTAGGTATAAGAATAAATATTTATAATGTTGTTTGATACTACGTTGTTTTAGTTAAGTAACAGTTAGAAGTTCTTCCCTAATATCTATGACTTCACTAGTCKCAGGTAGGTAGCTAGGTTTCCAGTATCAGGCATGATTTCACTCTTGTGGAATGGATCTTGAGTCCGTTTGAGAGCTGTTCATTCCTACCATGATCTACTTGCCATTACTGCACCCTTAGATTGCTGATTGTGGTTCTGGTTCACAAACAGAACAGCAGGGTAGGATTGTCGGTTGCTTGCCTCCTTTGGAAGCATGCTCAGTGCCTTCTAATACCATGAATGGTCGCCCTCCCTCAGGAAGGAAGCTTTCAGGTCCCACTTCAGCAGCCTCTGGGCTCTATTTCTGAAGTGTGTTTGTCTCCAGGAATGGGGACTTACCTTCCATAGCTATGATCAAAGGACAACCAAGGACAATAGCAATAGCAATAGTTTATAATGCTTTGGGAATCTCTTCGACAACCCTAACCAACAGCTTGATAAAGAGGTTTTCATAACTAGTATTGAGGATTTTGTTTGCTGATCTTTGATTCTTAGAGAAAGCATTGTTAACCCATATGGGCAATTTTAATTTAACCTCTGTGTATATGTGTGCATGTGTTTATATGCTGATTTACTTCTTTGTATTATAGATATGTTTATGTATCTAGTTAATTGGATTCTTTTTTTTTAAATTCCTGTGGATCAGAATAACCAAGTTTGCTGAAGATATCTAAATAGCAGCTTATTTAATATGGTTGTTCCAGTAAATGGTCTACACTGAATATGCCAAGAGATCCACTTAGTATTATGGTGCCCGCATGTCCATTTTACTAAGTCATCTGTGGCAACTTTCCATGAGCTATGAGCCCATGTCAGGAATCAACCCCTGGGTTTCTGCCAGTCTCTAGTCTGCATTTTTGGCTCTTGATTTCCTAGACAGGAGAGAAGTTAATATTTTTTTTTCTTTTGTATTCTAAACTTTTCTGCTTCCCAGAATCCCCTTGCCTTCTGAGTTTCTTGCATTTTCTGTTTTTAGGCAAATAAGCCACATTTCTGAATTAGGCGCACACCTCCTTCCTGAAGACTTTTTGAACAGGTTCCTAGATACAGTAAGTCAGTGTCTTCTGGAAGTTGTAGCCATATGACACACTGCTTAGCAGTGAAAGATGGCCTGCTTCTAAGGTTCTCTCTTGCACATTCGCCATACCTACCACATACCTGTCTGAAAGTAAAGTTGCAGAGACTGTGCTTTACACCATTTACACATCTTTCTAGATGATCATTATATAGAAGAGGGAAAGTACAAATGACAATAGTCAAGAAAAGAAAAGAAGAAAAGTAGCCTTAAACTTTTTCTTATAGTGGGACACTGCTCTGAAGTTGGTCTATCAATACCCACGTTTTCTCATCTGGATCATAGTTTCACCAGAGAATAGGTTAAAAAGAAATAAAAGAAAATTATTTATTTGAATGGGCCTCATATGTCTTGGAGAATTGAAATTTTTAGAGAGAAATGTTAAATGTATTCCTTGAGCATATTTAAATGCCTTCCTCTCCTAAAGGTTGCTGGCTTCAGAACCAATTGCTCAGAATGAATTCTGAAGCACAAAATATCTGAAGGAAGATAAACTGTATTGGAGACATAAAAGACTATGATACCATCTTTAATAATAATAAATCATTTAAAAACAGTAAGAATTAAGAGTTCTACAATATAAAGACTATTATTTTCCTTYAAATTCTGCATAAAGTAKTACAGTATATGCTATTATAATTATGCTTTTAAATGAGTTATGGTTTATTAAAGTGGAAAGTTTAAAAGTAATAAGGAATTTCAGAGCTATGTTGTAAATASTGTAGTTTAATTTTTGCTTTTAGTTTTAGTTTTTGTATTCTTATTACTTTTTAAGACATGAGGTATCACAGTAGCTCAAGCTTGCTTCGTCTGGTTTTACTTTTCTTGTTTGAGAGCTTCATACAATCATATGAAATTATTAGACATGCCACCCTCACTGGCACGCCTTCCCTCTGCCAGTCCCTTCACACTGCCATGCCTTTTCTGAGCCAGCAGCAGAGAGTAATCAAGGGAACAAGGACAACTTATCTCAGGTTACGCCATGGAAGAAAATGCCACTCTTTTCTCCAGTAGGCAGTTATTCCCAAACAGGATAATTTTATCAACAATAAAAAACTTCATGTAGTTTTATAAGAAATAAAATTAGATGCACATATGAAAATACATTCCCATACAAGCAATAAAATATCACTATATGCGTACATATATAATGTATATATGTATATATACTTTATTTACTTTCCTTACTATTCTTTTGTTAATTGCAATTTGAAATACAGTTTCACAAATACCTACTTTATCTGTATAACATTAACAAGTGAGATCTGGGAACTATTTTCTAAAACAATACATTCCCATACAAGGAAATAACCACAAAATATGTTAAGAGATAAATGCTCTCACCAAATTACAATAAATATGTACTTATTGTTTTATCAAAGAAAAGAAATATTGTTAAATTATTTAATCAAGTTTGGAGCTGGAGAGATAGCTCAACAGTTAAGAGAATGGACTGCTCTTCCAGAAGACTTGGTTTTCATTCCTACTACACACATAGAGGCTCACAAGCATTCACAACCTCAGTCCCATATACCTTTATAGGTATCAGGTACACGCACGGTGCACATCTATATGAAAGCAAACTACCCACAAACAAAGTGTAAAATAAAATTTGAAAAACAATTTAATCCAGAAAAGCATGAAAAGAAGTATTAATTTTAATTTTATAATTATCTGTATTCATAAATATGAAAATGTATGCAGTTTTAATTAATTTGAATAGYATTAACATATAGGGCACAATTATTTAAAAAGTTAGTACTTTAAAAGACTACACATTTTATATAATTTTATAGATTTTAAAGTTCATATATTACAATTATAATCGTGCAAAGTTTCATGTTTACATACATCTTTTTTCCTATGATATATTATTAATTACCAATAATTACTTTCTCTCTCCCTCCCAAATCACAATTAGACTTTTTTTTTACAATTAGACATATTTAAGAACCGAAGAACACAGAGATAATTGACATTTGATGTCAAAGAACATTCTGTCTGAACAAATATATTGAATGTCTTAAACCAACAGTATAAAACTAAATATTTGAGAATTCCTTTGTCCTAATCTGGACTTAGCAGTTCATGCTGACTACTGGCTGAAAGCTGACAGACCATGAATAGAAAACAAACTGCTCTGTGTGGCTTGGATAGTCTGCAAACTGCACAAGTTCAGGAAGGCAACTTCACTTAATATTATTGCCAGAATTAGTCAGCCATTAAATAAAAGTTTCCCGAAATCCTGGTATCTCCTTCTATTCTTTTATTTTTAATTAAAGCTACAGAGAATCATTGATTGAAATGTCTTTTATCCTCTTACTGCTTAAAAAAATTACCTCAGTCTTTTATACTCCTTCTTAATCATGGATGCAAATAAAATTCAAAGTGTAATCAGCAGCTGCTGAAAGAGAGCACTGAGGAAACTGGGTTGCCATGGAAACCACGAAGTCAGTCCTTGACCAGGCAAAGAATAATACCTGGTGTGTGTCTGTGTGTGTCTCTCTCTCTCTGTGTGTGTGTGTGTGTGTGTGTGTGTGTGTGTGTGATAGGAATGAGCAGAACAACAATTTACAAAGGACAACTAAAAATATCTCAAGGTCTTCCTCCATCATCCAATTGCTCATCTTTAGATATTTAAGTTAAAGCTGAAGGAGTGAATTCAACTATTACATTAAAATCATAGCAGACTGATCCTCATTGAAGGCAGGAGAATCCTATCCTTCATGGTGCTATAGGTATGAAAATGGTCTGATTAAACCATAACTGAACACAATAAATATTGAAAGCATCGCTTTGCCAACAAATAAACAATTAGCATAATTATCTGGCCTATTATTGCTGTCATTATCCTTGCCTTCCCTTTTGCAAAAAACATTACAGCATTCTAATTTTATTTTCTCCTGGGAAAGAATTATCTCCTGCTCTAAGCTGCCGGGGGAAAGCAGTGAAACACTGGATATAAAGGTCAACCCGCTGAGGGATTCACCGCTGTGAGTAAACACACACAGGAGAAGAAGTGCTTCCCCTCAGTCTTGTTCAACACAAATATAGTTTTAAACTGACAGGTGCAGTGTTTGAGTGTCTTATTTGAGCACATGCAATGGTCATGACAGGTAATTTGATATAATCCAACTATTACCAACAAAGACTAATCTAAAGCCCACGAATATATCTTTATCAATATAAAAATAAAGGTAGCTCAATGTTTCAGCTCGAAGTTTTGTATTAGGCTGTTAAAACCTTTGAGGGAAACATGTTTCTGGTTAATAAGAAATAAAGGTGTCTGTTTTTATTGCCAGAGAATCAGTTTGGGACACATGGCCTAGATGTGTTTCCTTCCAGTCCTGTTGTTGAGAATGGAGCCCCCTGTCCCTTATTTTTCTGGGCAATTTATCTGATGCCTGGATGCTGCTGTTTTCACCAGGCATTTTCTTTACCAACCACACAAGACAGGTCAATGTGATTCTCCCAGATTTCCAGCTGAGGAAACGTAAGCAGAAAAAGTTCAGTGACCTGTCTGAGCTGGCTGAACAAGTTATTGACAGGGGAGGAATTAGAATTTACTCAGAACAGAGTGACTTTGTACTGATTCAGTGAATTTACAATGGAGTTAGAGAATGGCAAGAAGGTTCCTAATTGGAGGCAGAAAAAGAAAGCAACAGCATTGTCTTCTGGTAATACTATGCATTGAGTCCCAGGAGAGAAGCAAGGATGAATGTACTTACCAATGGAGGCAAACATTCCTTTTGCTCATTGGCCTATTTGGGAGACAGTTTTTCTGCTCCCAACTGTGCTTACTCTTAGAGAGTTGCTCTTCCTCAACTGTCTCTAGCAGTTATTGCTTCCATCCAGTATACTTCCTGGTCATTTACAAAATCATGGGAACCACACATGGAAACAGTCTTAAAAATGAAGTACTCATTTGCCATTCACATAGTACAGAATTTATTGTATCTGAGTTTATAAGAGCAGTTCTCAACTTGTGGCTCAACGGCCCATTGGAGCCAAGTGACTCCTTCACAGGGGCCACACATTAGCTTTCTGCATATTAGATATTTATAATACAATACATAACTAGCAAAATTATAGATATCAAGTAGTAATGAAGTAATTTATGGTTGGAGGTCACCACAAATGAAGACCCGTGTTAAAGTATAGCAACATTACAAGGGTTGAGAACCACTGGTTTATAGCCATATTGTACACTAAGATTATCTCATATACATTTTATTAGGTCAGACCTACTGACTTAATTCTTATCAATGACATAAGATAACAATGATGGTATGCTACTTTCATGTTAAAACAAAAAGAAAATAATGAAGTAAAGAATAAAGGGAAGAGAAAAAAAGCTATATACACATGAAACCAATGAGATAGGACTTGGAAGATGGTGTCCAGGGAAAAGACACTTGCCACCAATCCTGCCAATCTCAAGTTTATTCTTGCATGCATTCTTGGATGGAAAACATAATCTTCTACTACAAGTTGTCTTGAGACCTTCACACATTCACAGGAATTCACAGGCATTTACTTTCATACAATGAACACACAAACACACACACATGAAAAAACACACGCACAGAGTTTGGATGATAATGTAAAGATATCTACATATTTCTGATGGTTTCTTATTTATAAAACACTTCTTTCTTTGGGGCTTCATATTTATGCTAAAATCCTAAAAGAAATTTAAGAACTTTGAAAATTACTGCAAGAAGAGGCTTAATAAACTGAATTCCTCCTTTGGATAATGCACAATCTCCCATATGCATGCTTTATGTACAAAGCAACTATTGCTAACACATTTAAATAACTCTAAATGATAAATATGGGGGACAAAGGGTGGCATGACTTTTAATGTTTAAGTTCCTATATCTCTGAATCCTAGATCATAAGAGCTCCACTTTCTCCCACCTTCTCCTCATCAGTAATCTGGAGGACTACCAGGACTGCTCACCACTCTGAAGGGATTCATCTCCTTCTCATCTGCAGTGCCCTCTCAGCAACCTCAGGAGTCTATCCTTCTTCCTGTTATTCAGATGACAACTGCCACACAAGGTCATAAAGCCCACAACCATCTTAGCAGTGTAGTAAATAGATCTATGACTCTCCCCACTGTTGTGCTCTAATTTCATTACCCTATTACTGGGGAGTAGCCAATTGAAGGTTTCTCGGGTTGTTCTTGAGCATAGCAACATTAACTGGATATTGTGAAGAACACAGCTTTCAGGCTTCCCCAGGGCACAGTGTCAGAAACATGAGAGTCTGAGCCCAGTGATCTATACAGTAGCTATTAATTTAAGAAGTGGCAGCCCCTGGCATTATTAAACAAACAAACAAACATAAAATAGCCACCCCACTTATTTATAGCACCATTTTAAAAAACCACTCTTGTGTGTATATATAGATTATAATAATGGCATCTTATATTTTTCTGGATATTTAATTTTCTTTAGCAATGTAGACTTTTCTGAGTTATATTTATAGGAAAACAATGTGAATTAATGAGTGTTTAGTCTTTCAATGTAGATCTAGGTCTATATATAAACCAAAAGTTATATTCTGAGACAATATTGGCATAGAATTGTATATTAACAAGAATATTTAAGTGGAAAGCAAAACAAAGGTAAGGACTTTGACATCAATAACTGAAATACCAGAGTTTTACTATGCTGGAACACATTGACTCTCATCAGTGTTACAGAATGTCCAGCATATGAGAGTCAGGGAAGAAATTCACTGGTGGAAAGAGGGGCATCACCCATTCTCACAGAGCTCCTCCTGTTAGCAATATGGTGAGTCTTGCTCCAGACACAGTCAACCTCTGCAACTTATGAAAGTTTCCAAGCTTATTTCCATTCACTTCTATAAGTTTCCTGTTGTTGGACAAGACCAAATTGTTACCAGTGTTCCAGAGCTCTCATGGCCCATTTTGACATTTTAATTTCTCATATTTTATATTACAGAGAATGAAAGTTTGTAGTAGATGTGACATTGTATATTTAAGTGCAAATATCTGTCATGTCCGTTTATTGTACTTTTATGACTAATCACTAATGTTTTCTTCACTGTGAGCTAATTTTAAAAATTAGTGGGGCAGTTTTAGATATAAATTTTTAAACTAACTTTGTAAAAGTCTACATAGAAATAACAATCCACATTCCTTTCAAACCTAGAAAAAGGTGTAGTTAGAAATCAAGTTCTTTAAAAAGTCAACAGGCTGTAAAAAGTTTAAAATCCAGGATCGTGTGAAGAAGGGAACAAGGGTGCTGTTATGCTGAAACATTAATGCTTAAAATGTAAGCAAAAGTGCTTCTTTTTCTCCTAAATGCTCGCATTTTAGACTGTTTTACACACATTGTATGATTATCAGTTTGCATGTACCTTAAAATTAAGCCGCTACCACTTACTGATGCTGACACATCCATTAAGCAAGACAGATCCACTAGGCTTTGTCCTATCATGACTCACCATTGGCTTTTAGTAGATACTTCCAACTTTTGCTTATATAGCAGATGATTAACATATCCTTTATTCTCCCTCTTTTGACCAATTCTGCCAACTTGAACAAGAGTCTCAAAACATATCAGACTGTTTTCCACATCTTCAGTGCACAGGCCCCACCCCTCTCAACATTTCACAGCACTGTGCCATAGTTGGTGGTGATTAAATAGAGCAGGTTTCATAATTCTGTGCCACTGGGGTGCTCAACAGACATGCAGAAAAGGAAAAAATGTGCTTTAAAGTTGACCATGAATTTCATATCTAGCCAAAATGGGGCATGAAATATCTCATATTTTCTCGATGTAGAGAAAAGTATAATGCATTTTGTAACAGAATCTGGTAGCTTTTATTATTTATTCTGTATATAAAATCATTTTATTAAATAAAGTAATTTGTATTGGTCCCAAGTAGTGAGCAAACAATAAACACAGATGTATATTCTACTGTGTAGTAAAATGTGAAGATTGTTTCTTTTAGTGTATTAAAAAAGACAAATGCCATGGCTATTTTCTGAAACTAGCTATTAGCTATGAGATGTTGCAAAGACGTATCACAATATATGAGAGTATGAAAATCCTCTCTTTTTTTACTTTTCTGCTCTACACCAATCACCTTTGGAATCACACTCCTAAATTACAACATTTTGCATGTTTTGCATCCTGACTGCCTTAATGATAACATCATTTTCTGAACTCAACAATGTCCTACATAGGTTTATGTGTGCTGCAGTGACATCTTTACTTCTCAAAGCATATCTCAGGAAAAAAAGAATTGCTATAGATAAACCGTTATGCAACAACAAGTTTACCGAGTCTCCCCCTAAACCGTGAAGGAAAAGTATTTTGAAACATAAAGGCAGCATATGTTTGAGGCATTGATGTGGTTTGATGGAAATCAGATTTGCACACTATTGCTTTCCAGCGAAGAGGCACCTGCCCACCGGGCCTTATTGGTAACTTTAGGGAGGTCTGCAAAGAGAAACATGCTGATCAAGTACTTGTTTATAAACATCCTGTTCTCAAACAAAATAGTAAAAATCAGCAAGCACATGATTGAAACAGGAATATAAATGAATGAAAATGAATTTCACTTTAATGCTGAGTGAACAAAAATAAATAAATAAATAATCAAATGACCGAGTAGCTCATCTCAAAATTCCTGAAAAGGATTCTCTGAATAGGACTTCCTGAAATTTCAAGTACAAGTGAGATAGGAACCTGGATCTACCACCCCCGTCCCTTACTACATACTACCCATTTCCAGTTACAAATCCTGTGTTCATTCTTAGTGTATCATTAGTGGGACTATGCGTTTTTCATAAGCCTTAGCATTTAGGCTACTGAAATAGGACTTAAAAACTGCTGATGCCAGCCAGAATTAGCATACAGTTTACAATGCAATACGAAATCTCAAGAATATATAAACATATCTAAGTCATCTTACTGAGAAGCACACGAAGAGCAGAAAGCAAAGAGGATTTGGTTTTGGTTTTAGAGCTCTCTAATATTTTTTGAGAGAACACTATAGGTTTAAGCTCATTAGTGTGAGCTGGCAAGAGAAACCATACCACTATTGATGACATTAATTTCAGCAAATTCACAAGTGAAAAACACAGGCGTATAAAGACGCCTGGAGAAGATAGTTTAATCTTGTAAGAACTACATTTGTGCTTGATGAATATGTATGTATCTTGACCTCAAGCTATTGGGTAAATTGCTTTTCTAGGGTCAAATATGGACATAGTGATGAATTATGGGTCTCATTACCCCCTGACTCATCCACGGTTTTCCATCTATAGCTGTGAAGGCTACCGGGTTCACAAATACTTAAACTGAAGTATTCAGTACTGTAACATAATTAAAATTATGAATTTACCTTATTTAAAACTTTTCCAAATAAAATATAAATGTACTACAGGATTTCTAAAAATAAAAACAAGTTTCTAGGCTGAATATACTCTTCATGAATTGATACATCTTAAGTAAGAATTTTATTCAGAACCCCATGTGGACCTCATACCTATAATCTCAGCACACAGAAGACTGAAACAGAAGAAACACTGCGAGTGGAAGGGCAGCCTGAAGAGCACAATGATTTACAGATCTGTCAGGGTGGCAGTATGACATGCTGCCTCAGTAATAAAATTTAAAACAATATATTTGGTTTCATGAAATATTAAAGAAGAGATTAGGAATGTAAATGAAAACCAGAGGTAATTATATGAAACGCCGCTGTATTTAAATGTAGTAAGTTCTATGACTATCAACGAAATCACAAAAATAGCAATCTGTAACAAATATGTATATATTTGTATATTAGTGATTACTTAGCAGCATTCTTAAATACAAATGACTGCTTTTTAATATAAAACTACAGTATTTGTACTCCACATGTTTACATCCCATCAATTTTGACATGAATGATAATACTATAATATTGTTTATAACACCTCAACAAAGTAAGTTCAAAATGCCATAAACTGGCTGCTAACAAGTCAGAACACACATTTTCATAGGAACAAGGGTGTTGTGTTTCAGTAGAGGAGGGACACAGAGGTGTCCAGGGTAAGTCAGAAAGAGTTCAGCATCAGCATCCTTTATCACTAATGTTTCAGAAAGCTGTCATAGTCACATGACAACAACTCATTAAACTTAAGTGTGTTCTGGGAGGATCCAAGTATATTTCATCCTAGAAAGTATGAAGGGAGACAAAGAGAAGGATGGCTGGGAAGGCATTCTTGATCCCATTGCCTGGGAACTGTTGTGATTCTTCTTTATTTAATCTCGTTTGTATCTCATCAATACAGAGCATCCTGAAGCATGGTCACTGAACCCATCGAGCTTTTACTTTTTACTAAAAATGGGCGGGTTCCCAGTTGGCTTTTAATCAATTCATCCTGTCCCTCTATTTTAAGTAAACTACACTGGAAATTGATATATGAATCATGTTGGTTTTTTCTGTCTTTTTCTTATTTTTGTATATTCCACAGGCAGTTTTATTTTCAGAGCCATTTCAACCTGGGAAACAATGCTATCAGTACATTTTGGTGAGGCTCACATGCTGACTTGAAGTATTTTGAAGTAATTTTTACTTGAAATAGTACATGTAGTTGGAAGTTTTATACTACTAACAATTATACTCATAAGCTAACAGCAATAGCAATTCTASTTAGCTCCGTCTCTGGCACTGAGARAGTGATGTACAATAAAGRGAGTMTTTTCATATCAGATACCATCTTTATGAGCATTTGCAGATCAGTGCAGTGAATAACTCTTAGGAATTTGTATATCAATATAAAGTGACCCCATTCATTGTGTTTATCTCAGTGAATATTTTTATGGGCATGTCTTCAAGAAAGTTTTTTTTATCCTATTTGTTTATATTCATTATTTTCCTACTTACTTTTAGAATCTAGAAATATTTAAAGTCATCAATTTGTCAATAAAATAGGGAGTTCAAATTTTACTCTTCTTTTGGATTTATCCTTCCAATCTAAAAAGTTCTATTTTGTATTTTTTCAGACAAAAGCACACTTATTTTTGTTAATGTGCATTATATATGCAATTTTAACAATTAATAGAATAAAAATTTAAAATAACCATTTAAACTAAAGGTAATTAATTTCTAAAACTGTATTTAAATGTCACAATAAAATGTATGTATTAGTTGGTTCAGTTAAATTAGTAACTTACTTTGCCCAATGAATTTGGTTCAAGTTTAAACTGTTAAAGTAGCTAAAATATAGAAAATATTGGTATGAGGATATTAACAATCCTTCAGAAAACAGTGTGTTCAGTTTGTCTTACATTAAATAACCAACCATTTCCCTAGTCTTGTCCACAGAGTAGGCAGATATCATCTTTGAGATTTCACCAAAACACCGTAACTTCTGTTCGATGAGGGACAAGTATGTGTGATATAACTGTATCAATGAGATTACTACAGGGAGCATCTCTTCCATCTTCCTACTCATGGAACATAGAGACAGAATGAAGGCAAATCAGAAAAGCATCTTAGTCTAGTGAGGAGGAACAAGAGTTTTCCAGATTTTCCAACTTCCACTAATGACCCAAAATAATGCCAAGATGTTTAGATAGATGAGCCTTTGGACTAAAGCAGGATTTCTGAGATTCAGCACGCATGCCTCTCGATGCTTTCATACATACAGAAGGGGACATCCATTGCCTTGTTATCCAATCAACCAGTTTTGTTTGCCTTGCAGAATATTTACAGAATCTTTAGCACCAGTAGTCATTGCCCATAGCAATTCTCCCAGTCCTACAAAGAGTCTTGGTATTCTTTTTTCCTCCCTTTAAAAAAAGTCATATTTCTCTCATGTATTATATCACAACTGTAATATTCCCTCCCTTCCCTCTTACTAATCTCTTCCACATACACATTTCCTTGCCTCCAGATCCACTCCTGTCTCTACCTCCGCTCAGAAGAGAGATGGCTTCTAGAGACATCAACCAAATAAGTCATAAAAAGCTGATATAAAACCAAGCACTTATTCTCACAATCAAGGCTTGTCAATGTAACCTAATAGTGAAGAAAGGATCCCAAAGACAGGAACAAGAATCAGGAACAGTCCCCTATCTCACTGTTAGGAGTCTGACAAAAACACCAACTTACACACCAGTAACGTGTGTAGAGGACCCGAGACAGACCTGTATAGTCTCCCTGAACACTATGAATCCAATAGAAAATGGAGTCTGGGTCAGTTGTGTCTGTAGGGCATTTTCTTGTGGTTTCTTGATCCCTCTGGCTCCTTCAATCCTTCCTTCCCATTTTTTCAGAAGATTCCTAGAACTCCAACTAATATTTGGCTGTGGGATCCTCCATCTGCTACCATCAGCTGGATCAAGTCTCTTTGATGATGATTATGTAGGTCAGAGGTTGTGTTGAGCCCTGGTATTCTTTTTTTTTTTTTTATTTTCTATATTCTTTGTTTACATTCCGAATGCTTTCCCCTTTCCCAGTTCCCCCCTTACCATATGTCCCATAAGTTCATTGAGCCCTGTTATTCTAATACAGTCTGTAAAAAGAAAACTTGCCCTTAAATATAAATTAAAATCCAGTTATTTTTAGTGTAATGGTGATTGGTTTGGGCCACTTCTGTGGCATGGAACCATCTGTGCAATAGTCTGATTTTTAGTACTGTGGATAGCAAGTATTAATTTGGTTAGCACTCTCCCTTCTGCTTTATCATGCATACAGAGGGAAGTAAAGGGAACAAGCTATGTGACTCAAGACACTCTCATTGCGTTCTTATGTGTTGATTGAATAGACTGTTTTGAATAAAGGGTTTCTTCAGAAGATACTTCTAAGCTATCATTTTCATAGTTCTGGATAAAAACATTACTGAATCTGTAACACTGTGATACTTATGTTCTTATATTCATACACCAAAGCCATTCCTTTTTACATGTATTTTAGGGCACCTACAAGTGCTTTAAAACATTCCCAGGAATGAAGAGGTGGGTCAGTGTATAAAATCATTCGCTGTCTTTCTAGAGGATACAGGTTTGATTTCCAGCACCTACATGATGGCTCTGAACTCCAGGTTCAGAGGATATAACAGTATCTTCTGTGCGTTGGGCACAGGGCACACAGACACAGGGTATATAAACTTAAGTAGGCAAATGATCCATATATATATAATAATAATTCAAAAATGTCTTTCCTTTTTAAAATTGAGATCAATAGATGTATGTGTTTAGTCATGGCAAGTGATATATTTGGTAGACAGGTTTTGTTTTACCATGAAATGCTGCTATTTATTGGCAAACTTCTGAGTGTCTATAATTAAACAACATTGTAGCCTCCCCAGTTAATAAGGTTAGCAGCAGCCTCTGTCTCCTGGACCCTGTCAATTTGAAGCTACCTTCCTGTGGGCTGTCAAAACTAAGTTCACTTAATTTGCTTAATAGTAAAAATACAGAACAGGTACTTTAAACATAAAGGAAACAGAATTCGTTCTCATCCTCCTTCATTTCTTCCCTCTTATATGGATAGCATATGCCCTGTGCAGTTGTTTTCCTACTGAACAGCATGAGTTAATAGAAGGAAATGCTAATTTGTATTTCCTGTTCAAAGATCTACACATCTAAATAAATACATTGACTCCAAAAGACACACATTTAAAACACCCATATGAAAATCTACAGAAAGATTTTATATTATAATAAAAAGTGGTGATATTTATTTTAACTGGCCTGATCTGTGACTGCACAGAGGAAAAGGCAACATTGAATATTTGTACACCATGTGGTTTGACAGACATCTTTTGACCCAGCTAAGCATCCACAATATGTGTAAGCTCTTACAGTCTTCTGCTTTTAATTAATTATTTGAGTGTTATAAATTGCATTTTGATCATATTCAGTCCCTTTTCCCCAGTCCTCAAAGATCCACCCCCAGTCCATAGTCACCTGTTTCTTCCTTTTTATGTTAACTACTGAGGACAGCTCCTGCTGGCTCTATATCCTCTGGGATGTGCAGCCATCCACTAGTACACCTAACAGGAGCCACACCCTTACAGAAAAGCCAGATTCCTCCTCTCCTAGAAACTAGCATTGAACAGCAACTGTTTAGATAATCATGAGGCCTGCTGACCACCTACTCTGTCCATTATGGGATCATGTCTTGTTTGGACATAGGTAGTTTTTGGTGGTGCTGGTACAATTGCTCTGATTATGTATGCAAGTTCTATGCTGTGTCATGAAAACACCTTTTAATTTCTGGTACTCATTTAGAACCTTTGGCTTTTAAAGACTTTCTGCCTCATCTTTCTAAAATTTCCTTCCGTTTTGTGAGGAGGGGCTGATACAGAGGCTGATGCCTCATTTAGCTATGAGTGCTCTGCAGTCTCTTATTCTCTGTAAAATGTCTAGTTGGGGGGTTCTGTGTTAATTGACAAAGGAAAGCTTATCTGATGACATTCAAGAGATGCACTGATCTATAGTTATAGTTATAGTTATAGTTATAGTTATAGTTATAGTTATAGTTATAGTTATAGTTATAGTTATAGTTATAGTTATAGTTATAGTTATATAGTTATATAATTATATAGTTATAGTAATAGTAAGTTATAGTAAGTCAAGGGGAGATGGTTTAATTCTATGTCCCTTTAGCAAGGTAATAGAAATGGTGCCACTGCAGGAGTCTCTGCACTTTCTAGTCTAGCTATAGTCACAGGTTCTGGACACTCATATCTGTTCCAGATACTGAATCTAAACTGTGGTGCAGATTTTAAATAGAATCAAAAGGCTGTTCTTTACTCTTCTAACATTCATGCTACTTTGGTACAAGTGGACATTATCTGCCAAATTGGTTTTATTATAGTTCACAGGGGTTTCAAATAAGTAAGATGGATGCTTAATTTTGTCTTATTACAACATGCACAGCACCAGTGGAGAAGATGCTTTCATGTCAATATCAGTTTGTCAGGACCAGTTCGATTTCTTCATATTCTACAACTCCCTGTTGCAGTGTCTTCAGCAATAGGGTTTAATCCTCAAGTTGTAACAGGCAACCAAACACAGGAATAGAACAAATCCCACAATGCATAGAAAAGAGCCTAAGAAAAGGAACAGCAATCAAGTATAAATACAGAGAGAAGCTTGTTTGTATAGACAGGGATCCTATAACAAATCTTATTTTAAGAGTAATCTTGGCTTAAAGTTCTTTCACATGATAGCATTCACATCATTTWCACYAAAACTTAATGTTATTTTGAATTTAAAATATATTTAATTTCCAAGATTAACAATGAAACACACACATGCATAATATCWCATCAGTGAARCCTTTTTGTTGTCAATGGTGAAAATATCACTGACATGTTTGTCATATGTGATGGAAATATTTTGCACTAGTTACAATCTCTGAATAATAGGAACACAACACTAT
>BDUI01017514.1:0-12244 GCA_002335545.1 Apodemus speciosus
CTTACCTTTTCAATAATAAATAAATAAATAAATAAATAAATAAATAAAAGATTATATCAGAAGTGTCAATAAGTGGGGCCACCCAACCATTTCAAAAATATTAACCCAGAATTGTTCCTGTCTAAAGGAAATACGGGGACAAAGAGTGGAGCAGAGACTGAAGGAAAAGCCATCCAGACACTGCCCCACCTGGGGATTCATCCCATATGCAGATACCAAACCCAGACACTATTGCTCATGCCAACAAGTGCTTGCTGACAGGAGCCTGGTATAGCTGTCTCCTGAGAGGCTCTGCCAGAGCCTGGTATATAGAGGTGGATGCTCACAGTCAACCATTGGACTGAGCACAGGGACCCCAGTGGAGGAGTTAGAGAAAGGACTGAAGGAAATGAAGGGGTTTGCAACTCCATAGAAAGAACAATAATATCAACAAACCAGAGCTCCCAGGGACTAAACCACCAACCAAAGAGTACACATGGAGAGACCCATGGCTCCAGCTGCATATGAAGCAGAGAATTGCCTTATCTGACTGGCATCAATGGGAGGGAAGGCCCTTGGTCATGCGAAGTCTCCATGTCCCAGCATACGGGATGCTGGGGCAGTGAGGAAGAAGTGGGTTTGTGGGAGGGAGAACCCTCATAGAATTGGGGGGGGGGAGATTGCATAGGGCGGGTTGCAGAAGGGAAACTTGGAAAGTGGATAACATTTGATATAAAATAAAATAAAAGAGTCAATAAAGTCTTAATGCAAAAACATTGGACATGTAGTGATTATTGAAAGTGGATGTTGAGTCTATCATGTTCATACCAGTAGACTTTCTAATTTTAGTTATGTTTTAGTCTTCCTAATAAAAACAAAAATGTAATCTGACTGTAGAATTTACACTTTTATACTTTTGCCTATCTTTTCTTACTCATTCACTGACATCAAGTTTGACAGATATTTTCCACACTCTATTTTTGCTGAGCCCCCCAAAGACACTCATTTTAGATTTCATTGGAGCCATAGTGCTGTTTGCATTAACATTTCAGTAATTTACATAATAATAAATTCAATCATAAATCACATTATAATGTACAAGTGGTATCAATAGATTTGGAACAAACTAATTCTTGCTAAGCATCTAACTTGGGGAGAATGAGACAGGTTGTATCACATTCCCTTTAGCCATATAATTAAGATTAAGCAGTAAGTAGATGGTGTCCATTTGTCATTGGGTTGTCTTATCAACTCAGTAAGCTGAATAAGTGATAATATAACAAGACTCTATTGTATACTCTGTTGGGACTGTCGTACATTTCCCCTACTTTTCAACCTTGAATGGACTCCAATTTACCATCTTAAAAATATTAAACACAATTGTGATACCTCAAATAATCTTCTGGAGTACATTGGAAACCATTAAAACACCCATTTTTCAGTTAGTTCTATTTGGCATTATGGGGTGATACAGTACTTTCCATAGTCTTCTTATGGTGATGTTCTGTTGCCTTAAAACTCCCCATCAGTATATTCATTTAAAAAAATAGAAATAATTTTTAATATTAGTATGAGTAGTAGTCCATCTGTTTTAGAGACATTGGCTTTGTCAAAAAGCCTGATTGCACACATTAACCTTCCTTGTAACAGTATCAAGAATTCATTAACATGCTGAGAACAAAGTGCCTACCAAGAGAAACAAAGAAGTAAGCTTGTAGTCATGAACTCAGGATGGCATTGGTGATGTGACACAGTAATGATTTTAATTACAAAACTGTAGAGACTAAAATTCCCTCTTTTTTTTCTTCCCTCCATGACAAACACAAGAACTTCTAGTAACAAAAGCACTGGTCATAGTGTCCATTGAGTTTCTTTGCTCAAACCTCATAACTGAGGCTATTGAAAAGGCCTCTTTCCCTAGGGCTAAGCACTTTAGTATGACTAACTCATGAACACATAGGAGCAAGGCAATTTTCTCCTCTGTTTTTGTTCTCTAGTCCGTGGTAGCAGCATGCATTCTGAGTCACGCAGAGTCCACTCTTCAGAATGCATGCTGGAAGCTCAGAGGGGCTAATAATCAAATTAGGCTTCTAACAAATGGCAATTTATAATGCTGAAACTAATGAGAGGTCAAAGAACTAAGCTCTGCAAGGAGTTTTAATTATCCTGTCCTTTGTGACTCCACAAGAACATTTTTAAAAGAATACTGTCGCACAGTATTCAACTGGTACTTTTTAGTTTCATTAAGAAGATTTACATAACCTATTACATAAATGGGAAATATGCACTTTATTTCCAAGAAGAGCAGGAACCTGAAAGCTCCTCGGAGTTGGAAACCAGTGACTGACTTAGTTTGATGTTCAATTAGAAGACCACTCATGGAATACTCTCCTCCCACAAGCACTGCTGAGTGGGGGATTCAGACAGACAATACCCATTTCTGTAAAAAGGATGAGGTACATAAAGAGGACCAAAGCAAACTGCTCAACTCCACCTAAATCCTGCTTTGGTTTCCTATGCCATTGCTAAAGTTTTCTTATTTCCACATCTCAAGATGATCTGTATGCTCATAAGCACCATGCCATCACTACCATGTCCATTATTTCTGCAGGTCAAATGCTCTTGTCTTTCATGAACTTCTTGGAAGGGGTCTCTGTTTGCAAACATTTGGTTTGCTAGACATGAGGTAGACTAATTCAATGTGGCAAAAAAAAATCAATGAAGTGATGGTTAAGGACTGATGCACCTGCAGATCTGTATCACAGTAAGATGTCATGTGACTACACAGCTGGGAAGAAAACACAGTCACTCACAACCAGTTGCAACCCAATATAGCCAATTGCCTTTGTTTTACTGTAATGGCATCCCTGTAAAATTCCCTGCTCCCACTACACATCTGAAAACAGAACACATGTGAAAACCTCATTTAAGGAAAGAAAAGGGGTGTGATTCTATTTCTTCTAACCCCTGCCCTTTACTTATGAATAATTCTCCTCTCTATTAAAGGTTTCCCATAAGACAGCTATCCAACATCATCACAGTCACATGGCTGGAACTTGAGAAGCACACATTCTTCCTTGAATATATCCTTTTACCCTGCAGTAAATTGCTTCCCAATTCATTCTCTTCCAATGACAATGACAGTCAGGTTTTACCACTGGTGACACAAAAAGTAGTGGCGAAATTAAGTGAGAAGAGCTATGATCTTAATAGTTGCCCTTTTAGGCAAAACAAAAATCCAAATGATACAGAATCTTAAAAGCTAGAGAAACAATTGATTTGGAAGTATTGGAGATTTTAACGTCAATCAACTTCCAACACTGCTCTAGAAAGGCTTTTGCTGCTGAAGAGGTTAACTGTCCAAAGGTAAAGTTCCCCAGTCAAGCCAATTTAAAGCCAAAGAATGCATCTGGGCAAAGGGCTTTCTTTTATCAATAACTCTGTCAATAAAACAGCAAATGGAACACAAGAAAATCGAGTATATCTGTAACAGCAGGGCAGCAAGACAACTTGCCCAGAGCACTGAGGGGTTTAGGTGGTGAACTATTTGCCCTTGTTTTTGAAAAAAAAAGAGAGGAAAGTTGTTAAAGTACAAAACCAAATACTGAGAAATTGGAAGCAATGCAAATTTCAAAAGTTTCCTGCCGAGAAAAAAAAAAAAAAAAAGACGCAGTCTGGAAATTCTTGTATGAAACCTGCCATTGCCATGACCTTCCATGTGGCATGCTTTATTGTACTTTTAAATTATTAGTCTATTGTTTTATGAGACAGTATAGCTTAAAGGCTTAAAGCATGTGCCCGAGAGTCAAACTAAATCCTAGTTCTGTCACTGATGAGCCATGTAGTCTGAATCAAGTTACTTTATTTCTAAGACACAGTCTTGCTTTCAAAACTGGAATGACATTAAGGCAGCTAGAGGACAGAATTTGAAGCCTACTATACTGGATTCAAATCTTCTGCTCCACCACATACCAATAATGTGTGACCAACCTGGCAGGAATAAAGATATTCTTTTTTATTGAATATAATCTTCATTTACATTTCAAATGGTAAAACCTTTCCGGGTTTCCCCCCTCCTCAAAAGGATAAAGATATTCTAAAGATAGACACTTGTTTTTTCCTTTGGTCCTCAGACTCTTGAACAATCAGCTTCTAGATTTTGGAATTTCCCAAGGAATTCCATGCCAGGAGAAGGAACAGTCTGAAGCTTGGCATGAGCCAGAAGAGGAGCTTATCTTCCAGGAAGAGATTTCACACAGTTCTGACATGTTTCTTCAACACCTTGCTGAGCAGACTACAGTAGAGACAGTGATGGCTCAATGATGGGTAGAATCATATCTCAACAAAGATTACTTTGTTATGCATACTTTTTGCCTTCTGTGTAAAACTTACCTTACATCATGATGTAAATGTTGTACCTGAGAGAGGTCACTGGATATCATGTTTTTATTCATTTTCTTCCTAGTGTGACCACATTGAATATATCTTCTTTTCAGTGTTATTTGCCTGTTTAGTTAACCTAATTAGATGCATGAGCAAGCTTAGTTTATTAGGGCTGCCAGGACCCAAGTTCTAATCCTAACAACTCTATTAACACAAATTCCCTAACTTGCCTGAGGCTCAATTAAGCAAAGCTAATAGTTGTGACTTCAAGGAGTCAGTTTGGAAATCATAGAACACATGTGCTGCATGTGGTTAAGGTCCAATGACTACATTATCAACAAGTATCTCAAAGGTCATTATAAAGGTGAAATGTGATCATGAGTGAAAATATGTGAGCAAAAAAAGAAAATATGTGAACAAAGTATATAATTGCTGGTTAATATGTGCTTAAGAAATTGCTGGTATGGGAAAGAAAATTATTTCCTGTACCATTTTGTTTTACATCTGCAGACATATGAATTAAACTAACATTAGATAAATTAACAAGTGAAAATAATATTTTAATTAATATTTATTTATGTAGCATTTCTTAGAAATAGATATGTTCAAAGAATTAGAACTCAAAGAAATGTTTATTTGATGGACTTAACAACAACAAAGAAGGGTTGGGACTGGGTTTTAAGAGATACTAGACCATGGAGAAGTGGCTAGGAAATAAATGGGAACCTAATGGATGATAAGAGTAATTTTTGTAATGTCTGTAAGGTTTGTTTATACAAACTGATCTTGTCAATTTTCTATCCCCAGTCCTGAGTGGCTCTTTACTTCCTGGAATAAGAGAGAAAAACACTCACCAAAAGGTTACGTCCTGCTTTTAGGCAAGTAAGAAAAGTGCAGAGAACACTTACTATTTGTTTACTACTTCATTTCTTTTCCAAATGAGTGTTTCTCCTCTGTTTCTGTCTACTCAAAAAAAAGAATTCAGATGAAAGACGATTTAAACAAAGTTATGTTAGCGAAGTGAAGCAAAGAAATGGAGCCTGTGTCAGTCTGACCAAACGGGAGGTAGCAGTAGGAGAGCTGGTGTGTGCTGATTTGTAGTGGGCTGTGAGTATTTATGAAATAGGTACCATAGTCATGGGGGCGAAGTGATCCTTTTCTCATCCCAAATCATGGCTGTCAATCTCAGTATCTGCCCAGAAGGGAGGAATACAGAAGAACAGGAGAGGAACAAAACCCAAGCTGTTCCAGTTAAGCTGATGGTGAAGTCAGCCACATGGTGGCAAGCACATTTATGGCAGACAAAGTGTTAGAGAAAACATGCTTACAACACAGTAGAAAAAAAATGCTGATACTTTATAGATGTATGAAGCATGTCCAGGACTCTCTAAGAGACTGAACTAGGAGGAAGAAAGTCTAAGGAGGAAAAATGCATTATCTCATTAAAAGGATACTGGTTCTGCCTACTTGTGGCATACTTAAGATGAACTTGCCTTATTAAGCATTATCTCTTAAACAGGCCATGCTTCTGCCAACTTGTGCGAAGAACGAGACAATGGCATGTCTCCTCCTAAGGCTGATTCCATTTCTTACTGTTAACTATCAGAGAAATAAAGAGTGTTACTGACAAAGAGACAACAATTCAGTGATCAATTGTCTTGAAAAGATTGATTGAAACAAGAGATGATTCCAAAGAAAATTGAAAATTGCCAATGTAAGTGTTATGGGAACAACATAAAGAAAGCTCTCTCCACCTAAATGTGTGTGGAGCTTTGTTATGTCTAGGCCACCAAAAAGGGTCCTTATTTTCTCTTTCTATACGAACTATACTATTTTTATATCTTTTATTTTTAACTTTTCTTAAATTGTTTCCAGTTGTTTATTTGAATATGAGAGTTTATCTCATTACAGTATCTGGAAACCAATAACATTTGCCATAAATAGAAGACAAGTGTAAAAATGAACAAAACTGTAAAGAAAGCAAAATACTGATCTCAAAATTGAGTTAAATAGCCTGTGGCCTTGAGGCCTGCTCTTTCTCTGTTAAAATTCTAATTGGTTTAATTAGAATGTGGAGAAATGATCAAGATAAACTGGCAGCAAAGAAATGAAACAGAATTCAAAAGACAAAACACCTTCATTATATAATTCTGTATGAATTAATGTCTATTTCATCTGTGGGTACTCTTAAATTATCATGTGTGCCACCAACACCTATGGCAAAGCACAGACTTCAATGACCAATAAAGAATAGTTTGGGGCTGGAGAGGGATTCCAGTGATTAGAAGCATTTGCTCCGCTTGAGAGGGTCCAAATTCAGTTCCCATCACCTAAACTGAGTGCTCTATGACCAATACACGCTTCTGGAATCCACAGGTCCTTACACATACACAGCCACGGATGCACGCACACATGCCTGCTGGCACTTATACTCATGTATGTAATTAAAAATAAAATAACATTTAATATAAAGATAGAGCCAGGCACAGTGGATCATACCTTTAGCCCAATCATCTGAGAAGCAAAAGCAGAGAGATCTCTGTGAGGTGAAAACCAATGTAATCTATATATAAAGTACAGTTGGGCCAGGGCTACATACTGAGACCCTGTCTTCCCTCTCTTTCTTCTTAGCTGATTGGTCTGGAATGAATCACCCTCACTATTTTTATAGTTTATTTTCTTTGAGAGAGAGGGTCAGAGAACACATGTCATAGCTCTTGTGTGGAGGTCAGAGAACAGTCTGGAATATTTGTAATCACGTTATGTCTGGTTTGAGGAAAGGCCTCTTGTTTGCTGTTGCTTTTACCGGACAAGGTGGCAGACAATCTTTTGGGAAGTCTCTAATTTTCATGTTACCATGGAAATACTGAGGTTATAGACACAAGTTACTGCATCCAGTTTTACATGGGTTCTAGCAATCTGAAGTCAAGTTTCTGAACTAAATCATTTCCCCTACTTTATTTTTGTTTGCTTGCTTGAACCAACAGTCTACCAACTCTGTTATCTTTATAGCCTGTTTCAGGGCCTTGAACAAGCCCACCTATTTTTCCCTATTTTTTCCCTATATTTCCCCTATTTTTCAAGGCTGATTGGTCAATCCTTCCTGGAGATAACCTTTTGCCTTACTCATGCCTGCAATCTGAACACTTAAAAGATTGAAGCAATAGGATTGCTAGTGAGATCAAGTCCATTCTGGGCTACATAGAAAGTTCTACACTAAAAAGAAAATGGAAGAAGTAATCAATAAATAATGAGTCACTACTTGATATGAAGATGTAAACCCAGAAAACTACTTTAAAAAAAACACAGGTTGATTTTGATATAGAATAAAATCTGAGAAGCAGGGATATATTGTAACAAGGGCTAATAAAGACAAGGGCAGTCACTTAATAACAGCTGTGTAGACATAGAAGAGTTGAAAGATTGAAGGGAAAATCCTCTAAAGGAAGTAACATGTTCCAGACCCAAAGCAAGGTATATAGCGTAGAATTTAACTGCAGCATTTCCATTAGTAATGAAATGAAGTGGAAAGGGGAGGGGTGGGAAGGAGGAGGAGAAGCTTCCAGCAAAAACTGAAAGGAAAGCTCAAGGAAGAAGGGAATTGATTTACAAGAAAAGATGAAAAGAATTTAAAATGTGACTTTGTTAAATGATCACAAAGCAGGGGTGTGATGACAGTTTACAAATGTTTTAGTCCTACACTAAAAAGAGGAGGAGGCATTTGTTAAGTGGAAACAAAAAGAGATAATTAGACATTAAGAGGATTTAATTGATCAAATTCTCATTCCATAGAACTCAACCTAAGCAGGCCTGCTCTGCAGTGTATCCATGTATAACTTCTGCCCAAAAGGATGTACTCTACTGAGCTTCACCCAAACAACATGGGGCTCTAGTGTTTCTCCTCACCACACACTTCCTCAGTACTAGATGTGGTTCTTCCTCTTCTACACTCCTTCTGTTCTAGAACTCTCAAGTCCCACAAAGAAAGCCTGTAGATGAAGGAGCATCATAGAAGGATCTGTACTGGACCTTACAAGAACTTCTTATACTGAAAAGCTGAAAAATTAGATGGCAGACACTAACAAAGCTGATGAGATTTAAAATTCCCTCTCTTTACCTCCCTCCATCCATATCCCTCTCCCCCTCCCTCCTCTCCTTCCCCTCTTACACTTGTATGTGTGTGTATGCATGTGTGCATGGAGACTAGTTCATTTGGGATGTTATTCTTTGCAGTGATTAATTTTAATTATCAACTTTACAAAATCTGGAATCACTTGATAGTGAGTCTTAGTAAAGAATTGTGTCAATTAGGTTGACCTATAGATATGTCTAGGGGTGTGAATTCTGGAATGCATAAATTGCTGTGAGAAGACCAAGGCTAAAAATAGACAGTACTGTTTTCTGGTTTGGGGTCCTCAATTTTCCAAAAGAGGAGAAAGTGACCTGAGTCTAAGTCTGCATCAACTCATCTCTTTGTGCTCTTGTCTATGGGTGTGACGTGACTATTTTAAATTTCTTCCATGAAGGAACCTGGAACTGTGAGCTAAGATAAACCCTTTCTTGACAAGTTGCTTTTCCCCTTTTTAAAAAAGATTGATTGATTGATTCATTCATTGATTGATTTATTATGTATGAAAACGCTATCTGTATGTATACTTGCATGCCAGAAAAAGGCACATCAGATTCCACTGTAGATGGTTGTGAGCTACCATGTGCTTGTTGGGAATTGAACTCAGGACCTCTTGAAGAAAAGACAGTATGCTTAACTACTGAGCTATCTCCTCAGCCCTGATAAGTCCCTTTTCATCTGGGTGTTTTATAACAGCAACAGAAAAGAAACTCGGACATTCCTTAATCACTTTTTCATCTGATTTTTTGAGTCAGTCTTTCATTAAACCTGGAGCTCACCAGTTCTTCTTGATCAGTTAACTGGCAAGCCCCAGTGATCCTCCTGTTAGTGCCTCTCTAGCACCGGCATTACAAGCCAGCACCCAACCACATGTAGGTGCTAGGGATCAAATTCAAGTCCTTATGTGTGCATAGCAAGTGCTATATGAAATGAACCATTCTCTTAAAATATTTCATTTATTTATTTATTTATTTATTTATTTATTTATTCATTCATTCATTAAATATACAATGTTCTGCCTGCAGGTAGTAGGACCAGCTCCAAGATTCAAAAGGTCACTGAATGCACAAGCCCTACTGCATTAGAAAATAGGAAGTAAATGTGTGTCTTCATATACAAAGCAACTTACTATGTTGCTACTGGGAGTAGAATTATTAATCACTTTTTAAAAGAGTCCTATGAAGAAAAGAAGATGCTGCAATGAAATAAGTGAATGGTAAGTATAAAATTGTAGCCAAATGGGTAGATCTTTATGTACTGCTACCCCCACTGCTCACATCTTTAGCAGAAAAAGAACTTCATCAGTAGTTCTTGATTTGATGCTAAACTGCCACCTTCAAATCTCAAACTAGTTAGTGACCTAAGTGTCTAAGGGATGTTGTAGTGATGACTGAAACTAACCTCTTCCACTTCCTAACAATTCAGACACAAGTCTGTAACTTCAAATCTTCATAACTATGCTGAGATTTGCATGTGACTCTGAATGGACCACCTCTATTTCTCCCCTAGTTATTTACGGTTTTCAGTGACTCACTCTGCTACCCTGGACGTGTCTGACTGTAGAACATTGTTTAGGCAACCAAACCTTTCCCAAGTAAAACAATTAAGAAATGTGGCATAGTGGCCTTTTCTGGAGACAGAGGCTGGACTGGATGGAGAAGAAATGCAGAGTAAGGGCTTGAAATCCACCACTTGATGAATTGCCTGAATCATTGCTGGGTTTCTGCCACCACTGTTTTATAAAGTAGCACCGTGCTATCCAAGGAATTTCCCATTACCAAAAACAGACTCTCTTTATTGTGTTTTAATTGGGCTTAATGTAGAACTTATTTGAATGTCTTCTTTGTACAAAAGTGCTTCTGAGGTAGTTAAAGCAAAAGATTAATTAAGCCTGTGAACTGCTATGGTGGACCTGTACTGCTTCTCTTAGTCCATGACTGCTAGCATCCTCTCTTAGGAATGGAACCCTTCCTACATAGAGGGAAACACTGATTATGTCATTTCAGTTCTGGCCCCCTTGTTTATACTGGTGATCTCATGACACAGAAGGTTTTACTGTTGGATTTTTTAAAAACATATTTGTATTGTATTCTTTGAGAATTTCACACATGTATTGTGTGTGTTTTGATCATATTCTTCAGCAGCCAACTCCTCTTGTAACTTGCCAAGCCATGTCCCTTTCCCAACTTCATGTCACTAGTTATTTCAACCTACCAAGTCCAATTAATGAGGCAGGAATATTAAAGTGCTAACCTTTGTCAGAGAGCCACCAAAGCAACCGTGAGCCTGTGGCTTTTGGATTCTTGTCTTGGAGTCTAGTGTGAAATTCATGGATGTCTTCATCTGTGTCCCATTTCTGTGAAGAGATACCAGGAACATGAAAACTCTTATTTAAAAAAAGCATTTAATTGGGGCTTGCTTATGGTTCAGAGTTTTTGTGCATTATCCTCATGGCAGGAAGCATGGTGGCACACAGGCAGACAAGATGCTGGAGAAGTAGCTAGGAATTCTACATCCAGAACACCAAACAGAAGGAAGAGAGAGACTGTAAGCTTAGAACGGGCTTCTTCAAACCCCAAAGCCCGTCCCTCCCATGCAACCCACCCCATACCAACCCTGTGACACACTTTCTCCAACAAGGCTACACCTCCTAATCCTTTCAAAAACTCTCTGGTGATTAAATATACAAATCTATTCTCACTCAAAGCACCACAGGGGGTGAGTTTTAGACAAACTTTATTACAAAGTCATAGGAAGGTGCTTAAGGAAACAAAAGAGCAGACTTGCTGTACAGTAGGAGGAGACCCAGGAACTAGGAAACCATTCAGCTACTAGTCTGAGGCCAATTCAAAAGGACTTGTGGTATAAACTAGGGAAGATGAGCTGGCCTACTACCTACATGCCCAGCTGTCTCTCTCAGTTTCAGTCATAGTCCTTAGAACCTTGTATTTACAAGTGTTGACATACGATAAAACAAAGAAACAGGAACCAGAACTTTCTTCTGACATTTGTGGTCATCAGTGTGTATGAGAGTTGCTTATAGGCTATGGTCTGAGTAGCCCAACAATGGTTGTCTCCGACTGAAAAATCCTGTGGTAAAGAGTCCTGTGGTTACTCAGATGAAAAGAACACACATCTCAGCACTCTCAGTTTGGTGCTAGATTCCCAAGGAATTCATAGAAAGATCCTGGTCTCCAATCTATGGTGGTAGCCCCAAGAAATATGCTCAAATGCCAGTGAAAGCAACAGGCTGGGTATGAGGCCAGGCAGGCAAAGAGCCAAGTTTCCTTCTTCCTGTGCTTTTATGTGGGCTAACACCAGAAGGTCTGGTCAAACTTGGTTTGGGTCTTCTCACCTCAAATGATCCAGCCAAGGAAATCTCTCAMAGGAAAGCCCAGATACTTGGATTGGATGTAGTCAGGTTAACAACCAAGATTAGCCATCACAGTTGGCTTTGGGGTGGTGGATTGAATGTTGCCTCAAGCAAACTAGGCAAACACTATCTCTGAACTATAAAACCCTGAGAGGATTACAACTAGATATAAAGACAGGGAAACATATAAGGACCCAGAAAGGAAAACTTCAAAAAGGAAGGGAGTTCTTTTTCCTGGGGTCTGGTCTGCTTCCCTGTTGATTAAAGCATGAAATTTCAGACACCTCTGAAACCCCAAACTGTCCACTACACAAATATATGTTTCCCAAAAGACATCCCATCAGTAGATAAACATGCTCACTTCAGGTCAAAATGGTATG
>BDUI01017514.1:25429-36910 GCA_002335545.1 Apodemus speciosus
TCTCTCTCTCTCTCTCTCTCTCTCTCTCTCTCTGTTTTTAATCAGTATTGAGGTTATGTGGCCAAACATAGCTTGTTGGGGCTACTAAAGTCCAGGCTTTTGCCCTAAAACCTTGAATTACTGGGAGACTGATGTCCATTCTGTCATTCCTATTCCTATGTGGATGGATACTGTGTGAAAATCAAAACAAGTAGAGGTAATAGATGGAGAGAAAATTGGAGCTCCTCATTCTAGCTGGGTTTGAAGCTAAACAACCCCACAGGCACATTTACCAGTATGGTCACTCTTTTTCTCTTGCTAAGATTAGTTTCTATCAGAATTCTAACACAGTCAAAATATTCCCCAACAACACATTACCATATCTGTTCAGGAAAAAGAAATTAAATATAAAAGCATGATTTACCATATAGAAGGTATTTCTTTTTCAGAAGTTGAGCATGATCCTAAATCTGGAGAACCAAATCATACCATATCAACAATAAAACATTATTAAGGAAACTTTTTTTTTGAAGAAAGCACAAGCTGCTAAAATCAAACTGGAAAAGCCCTACATGTAACTTGCTTGGAATTTGGGAGAAGTTGTTGGGCTGGCTTTCATGATCCCTGAAAGGCTACCAGCAACTTTAGTGATCTTATTTCCTGGATTTAATTCTTAGCCTTGTCAGCTCAGAAATTTGATTTAGCTGGTGCTGTAAGATAAGATCTTCCCCTCAGGAAAGGATTCCTATTAAGCAAACTCAGAGACACTAAAATAGAAAACAAAATACCAACTGATTAATAGATAAGGACAAAGACCATCACCAATTGGATCAGAACCCTTACCTCAGCAGATCATAGCATTCCTCTCTTTAAAACACAAGTTACATATATATATATATATATATATTCTGAAGTTGTATACAAAATCATGAAACCAGAAATAAAGTTTTGGATTCCAATTTGTCTTTAAAAATTAGCATATGTTCTCTAATGATTAGTCTCAGTTGTCAGCTTTTATGAGATCTAGAATTTCCTGGAAATGAGCCTGTAGTAGTTTAAATGAGAACTGTCCCTATTGTTTCATATATTAGAATATTGGCTCCCCAGTTGGTAGACCATTTGGGAAGGATTATGATGTGTGGCCTTTTGTAGAAAAAGGTGTGTCACTGTGGGGTGGGTTTTAAGATTTCATAAGTCCAATCCGGAGCCAGCCTTTCTCTGCCACATATCTCTAGATCAGGTTGTAAGCTCTCCACTATTGATGCTACACTATGACTACCTGCCTGCCCTCTGCAATGCTCCCTGCCCTGATGACCTGACTAACCTTCTGAAACTGTACACAAGCCTCCAATTATATGTTTTCTTTTATAAATTGTCTTGGTCATGATATCTCTTCACAGTAATAGAACAATAAGTAAAACAGAAGTTATTACCAAGAACTGGGGTATTCCTGTGACAGGCCTGACCATGCTCTTTGGAGAAATAGGGAAAACTTTGGGACTTTGGATTAGAAATATGATTGAATACTATAAATGGTGCTTAATGGGACATCCTAGCAGGAGCATGGCAGACGGTAGCACTGAAAGCAATATGAACTGTGGAAGCGAATCCTAAGAGGTTTCAGAGGAGGGAAGTATTAGAAGCCATTCTTGTAATATGTTGGCAAAGAATGTAGCTGTTTTTGCTCTTGCCTAAAAAAAAAAACTGCCTTAGGCTAAATTGAAAAGTTTTGGGCTAATATCATTTGTAAAGAAGATTTCAAGCCAACCTAGAATTGACAGTATCGCATGGTTACTAGTAATCATTCTCATGCAGATCTACAATGAAAAAGACCAAGCAGAACCAAAAGAAATACAAAAGGTATGGGTTGAGTAGAAAAAGAGAACCATGAACTGTAATTTTGGAGCCAAGTCCTATGCTCAAGCAGATAAAAAGTTTAAAGAGATGCCAGATGCTATACATGGAATAAAGATAATGGCACTCTCAGAAATCAGCCAGGAAATTCTGTAGCCTGTGAAGAGAAAAGGCCTGAGGCATATCTTTGGCCTACAACAACAACAACAACAACAACAACAACAACAACAACAACAACAGTGGGAACCATATGCAAATATAATTCAAGGTAGTTGTCAATTCCATCTGAAGCAGGCAGCAGAACTTAACATCTTCAGACTCATGATTCTGGTTTTATACTTAAGACAGAGATAGGTATAAAAGTGTTGTAGAATCTTTCTCCATGTAAGAGAAGCCACTGAAGCAGGGAGAGAGGTCATAGTATGATACTATGAACGTGTAGATTGATTGGATTGTGTTGGAGACCACAAAATGTTGAAAATGTCAGTGTGGGTCCATGTTCCACCCTGAAAGCAGAGGAGCCAGATTTGGGAAATGCCTCTGAGGATGAAATATGGAGAGTGCTTGACTCTGTTTCTCTGCACCCCTGACATCTTAGGTGCTGGGCTTTAGGGAAACTCCAAGACACTGCTCAGGGGATGGGAAAATGCAGTCTAACAACTGGGAGGCCAAAGTTGGGATTACCTGGTTCTTGGGCACCCAGTCACCATTGAGGTGTTGCCCAGAAGAGTCCAGAATGAAAGATGGGGGTCCATGGACCTGTGATGAGGCTTGGGAGGGCACAGACTGAGGACCACAGCGAACCCTTTGGAATGGTAATTTATACCCTGTGCCACTGTGTGTTGGAAGTGTGAAATCTGCTTTCTCAGTTGAGGTTCCCCCTTCCCAGAGGATCCTAGTTTGTGTCAAGTTAACAAAAAGCTAACTAAAACACATGATAGTGTAAACCCACTATCTGGTGACTAGAATACCTTTGGAAGGTACTGTCAGAGGAGAGAACTCCTGATCAAGAGAATACAATCTCTAGCCTCAGTGGAAATCTAACATTTCTATTGGGCTGATTCAATCAGTTTTTATAAAGACCACCCCTAAAATTATGGGTTCATGTTAAGCCATGCTAAAGAAATAGGTAGAGTAATGAGTCCTTTAATGTGATACTATACGTTCCCTTCCTGGAATCCCTAGTCCTGGTACACAAGCTTGTGGACCACAATGTAACTTTTCCTTTTAGTCTTTCTATCTCTCTTCTCAACATCTTTGAGCTCTCCATCACACACCCTACAAACATTTTGAGCTCCCTTAATCTCTCTGTTAAACTTCCCTTCTATGTTGGCTAATTTTATGTAAACTTGACACAAGCTAGAGTCATTTTGGAAGAGAGAACCTCAATTGAGAAAATGTCCCCCACCACATTGGCCTTCGAGCAAAGCTGTGATATGTCTTCTGGATTGATGATTGGTGATTGATGATTGTTGTGGGAAGGCCCAGCATGAAGGAGATGGTGCTACCCATGGGCAGTTGGCACTGGGTACAATAAGAAATCAAGCTGATCAAGTTATGAGGAACAAGCCAGTAAGGACTCCTCCTGGCCTCTGCATCCCACCCTTCCTCCAGATTCTTACCTTTCTGCCTGATGGGAAACAAGCCATCAGTTCCTGCCCCCAATTTCCCTCCCTCTTTGAGTTATTGACCTAACTTCATTTAGTGATGGACTGTGATGTTGAACTATAAGGTAAAATTAACACTTTCATCCCCAAGGTTCCTTTGCTCATGGTGTTTATCACAGAAATAGAAGCCCTTACTAAAACACGTTCCTATCATGTGTCTGCTTTGTTGGACACATGCCTAACCTTAATGAAAGTATCATGGTTTTCCCTTTTCTCTTCTGATATTGTTCTCAGAGTAGCTGCTGAACTTTTGCACTTTGTCTTTTCTGGGATTTTTCTTTTGAACTCTAATAAAATTGTCCTTGAGCTTCTATCTGAGTTCTTTCTTGAATTATTTTATTAACGAGACTAAGAACCTCAAATGGGTACCCCAATTTGTCCTGTACTCATTCTTCCCCAAAAGAGAGGAGTTAAACATGAGCTTCATTATCTCCGTGGTAAATGTCCCTCTGAGGAACACTATTATTTGTGTCTAAGGTGCAAGTAACAACAAATAAACACTAACTGCCTGCAATTGTTTCCCATTATATATGTTCATGCAGGGTTAAAAACAGAGTTTTGAAGATCCATTCCTCCAGACTGTTCTAAATAAGAATTCTGATACCAAATCAAAGGATATACAGTGTGACTCTTACAGAAATAATATGCCTTCCCAGTGGGGAATCACTCCATACACTTAGAGATGAAGGAAAGAAAAGCTCTTTAATAGTACTTGTCTGGCTCTGGCTAATGCTCCAAGAGGAACTGGACTCAAATAAAAGATTTTATTAACCTACATACACCTTAGGCTTATACATTCCACATATACTGTCATCCTTGATTCTTTTTCATGTCCTGACCCCAGGACACACTTTGAACAATTTAAAGCAGTAGCTCCTAATGCTGCAACTCTTCAATATAATTCCTCATGTTGTGGTGACCCCCCAATAATAAAATTATTTCTGTTGCTGCTTCATAATTAATTTGATACTTTTAGGAATTATAATGTAAATATCTGTGTTTTCTGATGGTCCTGAACAACCACCATTGATAGGATCAACCTATCCCCATGGTGTTATGACCCACAATTTGATAACCACTAATTTAAATAGACACAGGAGTCTGCAGCTCTGGCCATTTGGGCAGATGATAGCAAAGATAGTGCCAGAATTATTTAAGTCACCAGTGTCATTCTTTTTGAATGGTTGTTACCTAAGTTCATCTTGTACAGTTAGCAAAATTATACTTCTTCTGATAACAGCATAGGGGACATAATGGCAGACCAGTACTTAATGGTGGTTATGCTCCTGCACTACCCTCCTTGAGAGTCCCCTTAGAGGCATGTTCTTTGACATGGGCATGGGCCTAATAGCTAGTTTGTAAGTAAAGGTGATCTCTTTACAAACATAGTCTAGTTGGAGGTCAATCTTGGTAAAGTAACATTAACAGAAACTTTCTCAGCAATGCTAAATTTAAATTATCATTCAGAATTTGCATTCTCAGATTTTCCAACAAATCTGATTAGTACACTACTTATCTTCCAGTCATATTGGATGCAGCACTCCTTTAACTAAATGCTATTACTTCAAGTTTCTTCTGCATCATGGCTACACAGTTAGAGAGCACAGTCCTACAATGGTTTCTACATCTGACACCAAATCCAAGTTCAAAGAATTTATAAAACCATCATCAGTGTGGATGTATCACAATAAGGGTGCATAGAATTCAACAACAGCCACTATACTTGGAGGTATGGGTTATCAAGGGAAAAGCCTACAGTTCTAATGGAAGAGGAATACAGGCCATATATGGAAGTATTCTTAACACTTGACTTACGTCTCAAGACATATGACAACCCAAAAATAGATGTATAATAATATGCCCAGTCTTAGTTAGGCTTTTATTGCTGTGAAGAAGCACCATGACCACAACAACTATTATAAAGGAAACCATTTACTAGGGCTGGTCTACATTTTCAGAGGTTTAGTCCATTATCATCATGGAGGGAAATATGGTGGTATGCAGGCAGACAAGGTGCTAGAGAAGGATCTGAGTGTAAGACTTGAAGAGTCTTGCTTAGGAAGACCTCCTCTCAAGAAAATGCAGAGGCAGCAATCAATGCAAAAGGCAAGAGGTTTATTGAGCCGACGCACAGAGGTCACCCATCCTACTGAGAAGAGATGACGAACCTGAAGGAACATTGTAAGCAGTTTTTATACTCTTTAGGGGTATTGGTCATATCAGCAGAAGTTACACTTTAAACCCATTAACATGTGTTCTACCTTTATCTGGGTCTTTCCAGAGGGTCAGTAAATTCCAAGAATTATTTACCCAGGCTGGGTCTTCCCAGAGGGTCAGGTTGTTCCTGAAATGGGCTGGGGAGGCCACAAGATTATTATTTCTCATTCCCCCTTTTCTTTGGTCATCTATGTTAATCTTAAAACTTTAGAGTTCGCCCTCCTGGTCTTGCTGTAGATATTGTTGTCTGAATTCCATGATCTGCACAGCATTTATGCATTCCCTAATAAAAGCAACTAATTTATAAAACAATATAGGTCCCAGGGAAAGTATTGAAAGGAGACTAAGAAGTAGACCAAGGAAGAGAAGAAGTTATGGCAGAATTCCATTCCAGGTTCTCCACATAGGATTATTAGAAAGCTCTTGGTGCCTCTTTTCTAATTCTTCTTGATGTTTCCGGATTCTATCTCTGACTGTCCCTGACTTGTTGGCATAGAAGCAACATTTCTCTTGTAGGGCCACAGATATGCCTCCCTTGTCAGTAGTTAGAAGTTCTAACCCATACCTGTTCTGTAAGACCACTTCTGCCAATGAATCTACCTGATCCTATAAGTCCTGGAGAGATGGGTATACCATATTAACATAATCAATTAACTTCTGAGAGAGCTTTTTGCAAAAGTCCACCGTTACTCCTATTCCTGCTGAGCCTGTAACAGCTCCAGTTATTCCCAGCCTGATGAGGAAGGGAATGAACTGCAATGCCCTTCTATGTCTGGGAGTGAAGGTGTCAAAGCTAGGAAGTGGGACAGGCTGGTCCCCAGGAGAATTTCTACATCTGGTAAGAGCATAGCAGGAGCACACAACCCAGTCCAATTGGAAGGAAGGAAGGGATAGGCCATATCGTCTCTGCACACAAAATTCTCCCCTTTCCTAAGTATCTTGCCCTGGAAACATTAATGACTTGATTGCAAGAAACAAACCTAGATAAGCCTAAATCTACGTCAAAAGAATTATTTGTGAATTGGTTAAAGAAACAGGTTGAGTTACTGAACCCAGACAAATCCATATGCCAGCCCATGGATGGAAGATTCGAGTTCTGGATCTGAAAGCAAGATAGCCCGGTTTAGGTTTGCAGGGGGAGAAAAAGTTACTCAGTCAGATTTAAACAACAGAGTTTGGTAAGGGGTCATTTGGGCCAACACCAGTGTTTAGGCGGTTGCCACACCACACTTTCCAGGGCATATGGGGGCTGTTACCAACAAGTCTTGTCCTATAGTTAGTTTCTCTGCATCTTTGACTATTGTGACCATAGCTGCCACAATATGTAGGCAAGCCATCCACCCTGCTGCCATAGGGTCCAGTTTCTTTGACAAATAGGTGACTGGTCTCTTCCATGGTCCCAATTTCTGTGTCAGCACCCCTTTTGCTATTCCCTTGTTTTCAGCTATGAAGAGGTAGAAGGGCTTAGTCACATCTGGGAGTCCTAATGTTGGGGCTGTCATTAAAGTCTATTCAATGGAGTCAAAAGCCTATTGTTCTCTTTCTGTCCAGTAAAAGTGATGTCCTGATTTTGTCTGGTGATATAAGGGAGTAGCCAGTTCAGCAAAACCTCGTATCCAAAGTCTGTAAAACCCCCGCTGTACCCAGTAACTCCATCTCTTGTTTTGGAGTCATGGGAGGGGAAACGTGGAAAACAGTCTCTTTAATGGTATCAAAGAGCCACCACTTGCTAGCCTTCAACAGGTACCTCAGGTAACCTACTTTTCGTTAACAGATCTGAACCTTCTTAGCAGAGTCTCTGTAGCCAAGTGTTCTTAGTTCAAGGAGTAGCTTCTTGGTTCCATCTAGGCACTGTGCTTCAGTTTTGGCTGCAACAAGAAGGTCATCTACATATTGAAGTAAGGTAACCTGGGGGTTAGATTCTGGAAACACAGCAAGGTATTGATGTAGCTCTTCATCAAAGATGGTGGAGGAGTTTTTGAATCCCTCGGGCAGTTGGGTCCATATCAGCTGGCCCATAACCCTCAATCCAGGGTCTTTTTATTCAAAAGTGAATTACTCCTGGCTTTTGGGTACCAAGGAAAGGCAGAAGGAAGCATTTTTTAGATCTAGTACAGTGTACCAAGTTCTAGATATAGGCAAGGAACTCAACAGGTTATAAGGGTTAGGCACAGTAGGATATAGGTCACATGTTTGTTTACTTCTCTGAGATCCTGTACTGCTCCATAGTCACCAGTTCCTAGTTTCTGAACAGGCAGGAAAGGCATGTTCCAAGCTGATTGGACTTGTGTAGGACACCAAGATGGAGCAACCTAGCAATGTGAGGCCTTATACCATCTCTGGCTTCCCTGGACATGGGGTACCATCATACCACTATCGGGCTGGCGAGGGCTTTTAGTTCTACGTGGATAGGGATTTGATTTTTAGTTTGCTCCAGTCTACCAGTCTCAACCTAAGCCTGCAGGTAGGTTTGTAGTCAGTAGTCCATCTTGGACGGGGCCTCCTTTTTGGGATCAGACAGTTGATACTCATCTTCTAGCTGCATAGTCAAGACCTGTATAGGGTCTCCAGTTGGTCCTCCAACTCGTGGTCCCCCAGGTTGGAAATGAATTTGGCCTCCAAGTTTAGTTAATATATCTCTCCCCAGTAATGGGCTTGGGCACTCAGGTCCACAAGAAATGAGTGGGATACTCAGCCCACTCTGAGACTTACAGATCTTCGGGTAGTGCATGAATATTGTTTGACACCAGTTGCCCCTTCGACCCACGATTTTTTTGTTTGACATTGGTCTATCCATCCCCAAAGCAAAGAGGACTGGGCTCCAGTGTCCACCAGGAACTGAATAGACTTGCCCTCCACCTTGAGAGTTACCCTGAGCTCAGGGAGGGGTTCTGAGCCCTGTCCTCCCTAGTCACTGTCTCCTGGAAGGGCCAATATCTTGGGCCCTCAGAGCTGATATGAGAGTTTATTTTTCTTCTTATTGAGGCACTCTTGAACTCAATGTCCTTTCTCCTTGCAATAGACACACTGGCGTCTCTCTAGTTGGTCCCTCCATGGACCCAGTCCCATCTGGACTTCTTTATCACTAACTACTGTGGCCAAAATCCTCTGAAGATTCCTTTCCTGTCTTGACTTTCCTTTCTTTCTTCTAATTCTTTTTGTTTCTTAGCCTCTCTTACTCCCTCCATTTCCCTGTTCAGGAATACCTTTTCTGCCACCTGTACAAGATCCTTTAATGTCTTATCTCCCAGGCCCTCTAATTTTGGAAATGTACTCTTTATGTCTCAGCAAGACTGGTCTATGAAAGCTACTGTCACTGTGGCTCTATGTTCCTCACTTTCTGGATCATAGGAGATGTATTGTCTAAAGACCTCCATCAGCCTTTCTAGAAAGGCAGCGGGGGACTCGTCTGGCCCTTGAATGATCCCTCTTACCTTGACCAAATTAGTGGGGCACCTGGCCGCCCCATTGATACCTGACAACAGAGCCTGGTGATAGACCTTCAGGTGCTCCCTACCTTTAGGAGAGTTGTAGTTCCAGGCAGGGTGGCAGAGGGGAAATCCATCATCAATGGTAGTAGGGTTCTGAGTGGGGGTCCCATTTTCCCAGGGAAATTTTTTTCTGGCCTCTAGAATGATTCTCTCTCTTTCTTCAGAGGTAAAAAGGATCTTCAAAAGTTGCTGGCAATAATCCCAGGTGGGCTGATGGGCAAACAAGACAGAAACTAGAAGATCAATGAGTCCCTGAGGATTCTTGGAGAAAGGGAGATGTTGAGATTTTCAAATGCAAAGATTGGCCATCATGAACAGCCAGCATTGAAGCACTTGGTTGCCATCCATATAGGGTGGCCCATTAGCTGGGAGGGGCAGGGCCACAACAGTATCTGTAGGTGTAGTCCAACTACTCAGGGTTCTCATAGTGGGTCTAGGATTACCAGACTCAGATGAAGGAGGAGCCAAAGGTGCTGGCTACCATCYCTGTGGACTTAAAGAGGAAGGATAAGGGGGAGGGAATCTAGAAGAAGTAAATTAGAAGGGGATGAGTCTTGAAGAACAGTCTTTTTAGATGCAGGAGGGTCTTCTAAAGCAAGGACTGAGGTAGTAGTGGGAATTAAGAAGGGCTGGACCCAACCTGGGAGATCTGTAACCAGACTTTCCCAAACCAAAATATATGGAATTTGGTCCAAGTCGCCATGGGGCCCAGGGTTGAAGACCTTTTTTCGGACTACTCAGATGAGGGTCAAGACAAAAGATCTCTCTGAAGGACACACAACTCCATACGTGGGCCACTTGGAAGAACAAAGAGTAATCTACTTGGACGTTTTGACCTCCACTGAAAGGTCATGGCCTCATCTTGGAATGTTGCCCCAAAGGCTCAATGTCAAATCCAAAGGAGTTGAAACAGTCTGTCCCATGTCAGTCTGTCAATTTGACAGAAATTAAACCCAAAAATTGAAGGCAAAGAAACAGAGACAGGCAAGAGAAACACACTTCTTGCTCAGGATCTCACAATCCACAATCCACAATCTCAGGCTTCCCAAAGGAGGTACAAGTTCTTGGAGAATCTGAGGCATCCCATAGATCCTTCCTGGCCACAGCATTAAGGCACATCTGTCCACCAAGCTTGGTCAATTCTAGACTGGTCATGAACCACTCTGGAGTTCACACACAAAATGAGAGTAAGAAAAATACAAATGACAAGCATGGAAAGAAAAACTCACAAACAGACAACAGGAACTATACCTGCTTGAGCAATCCCTCTGATCACTGGGGTTGGGAGCCTCTGAGAAGGGGAGAGGTTTCCCGGCCAATGCACCAAATATAAGACTCAATGACTCTTGCTCAGGAGGCCCTCCTCTCAAGAAAACACACAGGCAGCAATCAATGTAAAAGAAAAGAGGTTTATTGAGCTGATGCGCAGGGGTCACCCATCCTACCATGACAAGATGACCATAAAGGAACATTGTAGGTAATTTTTATACTCTTTAGGGGTGTCAGTCACACCAGCAGTAGTTATACTTTAAACCTATTAACCTGTGCTCTACCTTTATCTGGAAATTTCTGGAGAGTCAGTACATTTGAAGAATTGTTTACCCAGGCTGGGTCTTCCTGGAGGGTCTGGTTGTTCCCAGAATGGGTTATGGGGGCCACAAGATTATTATTATCTCTCATGAGAGTTCTACATAATGATCTACAGGAAACAAGAGACTGTGTGCCACACTGGTGTAGTTTAAGCATAGAAGACCTAACAGCCCACCCCCACAGTGACACACTTCTTCCAATGAGGCCATACCTACATCAACAAGGCCACACCTCCTAATAGTGACACTCCCTATGATCAAGCATGAAAATACATGGGCCTTTCCTATTTAAACCACCATACCAGCAACAGAAAGTTACTTGAGGTTAAGTATCCAGAGCTTTGATGGAAGCTTCATTTTGAACATATTATCTTTTGTCTGTTTACCCATGTGGTTCAACTAAATTCTAGTAATGTCCTTTCTTAATAGGAATTAGGCTGATATGTATTCTAATAATTCCATGGAGGGACATTTCATTAGGATTAATTATCAGGCCTTGTCCCAGGGACCCACCATGAATAACAGTCATCCTATTTGCCAAGGACCAGCCTAGGCTTGGAGAGGGGTTCTGAGGAAGGGGTATCTAGGTGCAGGGAAAAAAATCATGGGTTCAAGCTGGTGGCCTATATTCAAGACAGCTTTCCAGACAGCTGTTCCTATGTTCTGCTTTCTCTGGAGATCTCC
>BDUI01017521.1:0-12699 GCA_002335545.1 Apodemus speciosus
ATTTGGTAGGTGGATTGTGTCTTTGGTGTTCCAAGATTCTAGGCTAATATCCACTTATCAGTGAGTGCATGCCTTGGGTGTTCTTTTGAGACTAGGTTACTTCACTCAGTATGATGCTCTCCAGCTCCATCCATTTCTCTAAGAATTTCATGAATTCATTTCAACACATGCTCAGTCATTCTTCAGTGCTCTYGTATTGGTTTTTAGATCCTCTAAGGATACTAAAATCCAGAGACATATGAGTTCCTTGCATTATACAGTGCAGTATTTGCATGTAACTTAGRTACATCCTCCCACACACTTCAAATCATCCCTGGCATTATACCTAACAAAATACAAATGCTATGTGCATAGTTATTACATCTTATTGTTTAGAAAGTTATGACAAGAACAAAAGCCTGTACATGTTCCCTAGAAATTTGATATTTTTTTCCAAAGACAAAAGCTTTAAACAATAGTAATTTACTGTCTCCTGTGATTTCTGAGTCGGGTACTGGGAAGTGGCCTGGCTGGAATGATTCAACTGAGAGTTTCTCAAAGGGACTCAGGCCAGCAGCATACAAGTCTGTTCTCCTCTGAGGGCTGAGCTGGGGTCAGAGACTGGACATTTGAGTGGGTTGGCTCATGGCTACAAAATCATGCCAGCTCTTGGAAGGAAGACTGAATTCCTTTATACACTGACACCTCCCTTTGGCTACTTAAATGTCCTTGCAGCAGAGTGGCTCAGTCCCCTAGATCAGAGGTTGAAACAGGTCTGTAAGTGGCCGGACAGCAACTACCATGAAGAATGTTGACCACACCAAGCCTCTGTAGCATATGCTTCTTCATTTAACYGTATTTCAAAAACAACATTTGTAAGCATYAGCTTACAAATAATGGCAATACAGGCTGTAGACTGGGTACTAATTTGCTGATCCTCACCCTAGAGGCACACCTCTTGAACTATGTGTCTTAAATCCACATGTGGTCATGCAACTGAGCTTYATGAAAAAGAAATGGGAATGGTAAATGGTTTATGAGGAGTCAAACTCCAAAAGATTTGTCATCTGCAGTTTCCAGCAGATCCATGCTGCTGCAGTGTRCATCCCCACTGCAACCTTGGTTCTGCAYGTGTGATCAGCTTGCAGTATGCATGCCTTTGCACCTCAGAAGACAAAAGGATGCCTGGAATACYGGGCGTCCGATTTAGAATACTGCCTGTCAWACAGCTCACTGTTTCTCTATACACATGAAGTTGTCTGGAATATAGAAACTCTTTAGTTCTGGAAATCATACTTAGTGTTTTCCTACCCTTAATGCTCAGCATGTTAAGTATCAAATTTGTGTATCTTTTGACTGTATYGTGTTAGGTTATTTTGTAAAAATGCTGTTTGAATACACATACAAGAAGCGTTCAGAATTCAATAAATATTGAAAAAAGGTTTTCTTTTAAAAAAAACAAAAATCAGAGAAATTACCAAGTCATTTGTAAGGGAAAGGAAGTCAGGATTATAAGATTGTATTAAGCTTTGATCACAAAACATAAAAGCAAGGCAGCCATAAAGAGAAATTATCAAAAAAAACAAAAACAAAAACAAACAAACAAAAACCCAAGCTAAGCATATAGAGCAACAATAGGTATCAAAGTGGTCCATTTAAAGATAGGAAAACTTGTGATAGATTACAATTCTGCTGCTGCTGGAGCAGCAAGACAGAGGGCCTCCAGAATTTTGTTTAGATCTGGAGGGGCATATTTTCATTTTTGAAACAGGGTACCATTATGTCACCCAGGCTAGACTAAAACTCATGGCTGTTTCCTACCCTCAGTTGCTGCTGGGATTATAGGCATGCATCACCATGCCTAGTTTATAAATAAAATTTTATTGAGATATTGCTGTATTCGCTAAAAAATGCTATTTAAATTACTTGCTCACTTGAGTTTCATAAGGAATTATTAAATCAATTATAGTTGGGTTTCTAACCAAATTTCTCATCCTAAAGTGACATAAACACTCATTTTGTATTATGTATTGATAGAATGTGGTGTTCTTGGCAGTGACAATTATAAATTCAAAATATTTATCAACTCAAAAAAATTGGAGAGACTCTCCTCTATAAATATTGAAAACCCACCCCAGATTTAATTCTTTTAAAGTAAATAAGCCCATCACTCTCATTGGTATATAATATTGCTTTCTTCTTCTTCAATAAATAATAAAATAATATATGCCAAAGTATTGTTTTAAAATAAGATTCCTTATGGTTTATTGTCAATTAATTGTTGATGTATATAGTATTTTAACATACCTATATACTTGGGGGTCACATAAATTTTTTCCAACACAATGAGCCATGAGTAAAAAAAACTTTAGGAAGTCCTAGCTTACAGTAAGCAATCACCACAGAAAATAACTCAGCACAACAGTACATCCCAGTAGACCTTGGGTACTAAATTATTTTTTAATTCCTACCCCCAACAACCAGAAACCCATCATAATAGAGGCAATGCATTAATTTCATGCTGCTACTGTAACAGATTTATACAGATCTCACAGTGTAAGACAAATAGAAATTTGTATTTTCTGAGCTCTGAAGGCCAGAAATCCAAAGTGCCTTTCAGTGATTCTAAAGCAAGGATCAGCTCTTCATTTGGAGACTCAGAGAAGAGTATGTTCTAGGATTCATCCATCCTCTGGTGACTGACAACATTCCCTGGCTCAGGACATCATCCCTCCCATCTTCCAGAATAATGCTGTCAAATCTCTGTTCCAATATTCCCATTATTTTCTCTGTGTTTGTCTCTCCTGTTATCACTGCTGCTATTCTAACTGGTRCGTGTGATTACATTTTGGACCYGTGATAATCTCCCTAACTCAAATGCTTAACTTAATCACATCTGCAAAGATGCAACCATTCTGGGAATATTCATGGTTCTTGGGACTAAAAACCATTCTTTGCTTGGCCATTCTTCAGCCTACTACAACAAAACTGAACAGTGAGCAGTGAATCACATTGTTTAATTATTTTTTAAAAAGAAAATTTTATAACTCTATTCATTACTCAACAAATAGTCCCCGAACTCCTATTAAGCTGGAGGCACTAGAAGTACATTGGAGAACAGGCAGGCCTCCCGCTCTCAGGAAAGCAGATACAGCACACTTATCACACAACTTGTGGTAACACCAAGATGGATGGCCTGGCTTGARTGCTTAGRTGATGTGGGACATGTAGGCTGCTCTGGGAAAGCTCCCGCAATGGAAACACATGTTTAAAAGCTAAAATTGCAAGTGGGGAGAGAATTCCAACAGAGGCGAAAAACTTACAAGAGGCTGGTGGCCAGAAGGAACAAAAATACTAAGTATAAACTCAAATAAAAAGTGAGGCAGGGATAGAAAATGAGGTCCCAGAAACCAGACACCTAGCTCTCCTAGGCTCAGAGGTCCTTGAGGTAACATCTTGTTTGGAAAGATGACTCTGGACAGGAGTAATTGTGCTGAAGGGGTGAATGGAGGAAACTGGATGCGTCTTCAGAGAATGATTTCTGTCCTAGCAGTTTAGAGAAAAAATGCCACACCACCCACTTCAAAAGATTTCTATTTGTTTGGACTTCTAGAGGAGCAAAAAATCTTGCTCCTCACTTTGGAGCCACCGCAGTCTTTCAGTTTTAGATTCCCTGAATGGTCACACCTGAGTATCTCTTCTCTTAGCCTGTGCATTTTGCCCCATCCCAAGGCCATTCTGCATCCCTATCAAAGTCTACTGTGATTTACCTGTGCAGATGTCCCTACCCTCTTTTAGGTATTATACACGTAAGTGAAGATAAGAAATAATAAAAATCCCTGATCTTTTTGTATTGGGGTGGGAGGAATCAAAAGGCTTGCCTGCCCTGTACCCTTAAAATAAGGGTAGTTGGCCTGATGGTCTCAACACTTTCAAGCCCAKGGTTCAGGAAAACGAGGCTACTATAGCACCTGCTCAAACTGGTGAGAAGAGAAGACTTGGAGGTGACATGGCTGAGGGACAGCACTAGAGGAAAGGGCAGCATGGACATACTAGGCAGTGATCCAGGTTGACTCTTAGGACCAGGGACCTACATATGCAGAAGAGCTGTATGAGGTGCTATCACAAATGACTAGATCTGTTCAAAGGACACAGGCTAGGACAGACAAGCCTACATGCCTATATGCTTGGTAAATGATTACATGCCTGGCATTGGCAAAATAATCAAGCTCTCCTTCCTTCCATCGAATAGGCACCATTCTCCAAATCAGATTATAGGATGTATCAAAACATTTCTATAAAGTATCTAATTGAGAACAATTTAAATAAGTAGGTCATTTTTCCAGGTAATTATTATCAAAATTCAGACTGAAATCCAAAACTCTTAAATCCTAAAATCTACTTCTTTCTGCTAAGCTAGTAAATCCGCAGTGGAGCCAATGCTGGGTTCATTGTGCAGACTCCCAATTAATCACAGTGGAAAGCTCTACTCGCCAAGTGAAAATCCTCCAGTTTGAATTCTTAATCCCCCACCAGCTGAGTTTACCACAAAGACATGAATATATAATTGAGACATAAAGAAAACATGCCACCAAATTAAATTGTCCTAATTTTAAATCAATAAATTCCTTTTTCAAATAACATGAAGTGAAGATCAAAAGAAAAACATGGAACCCCAACAACTCCAGCAGCATTGTAGCTCTGAGCCGAACTCCAGCAGATGCMAGCTAGACTTCCCACCAATGTTAGACGCTATGGGCCACAGCTCATGTTCATTAGAAATACCAGTCCTCTGGTATATTCCAAGTGCAGACTTCTAGAACTCTAAATTCATGTGGCGATATGCAAAATGGTAAGCCTTCTCATCTGTCCACAGCCCATGATCTCTCAGATAAAATGAGAAGTTGGCTTCGGGTGGCCCTTGCTGTGACTATCATTAATCTTTGGCTGCAGCCTCATGTTCTCATGCTTACCATCACAATGATGTGCTGAGCCCAATGTTATGCACTCTTTTTCCGAGTGCCTACAGAACTACTCCTSGACTACACTGTGACACATTAATCACTGTTGTGACTGCAGGTGGAAGCAAAGAGTGCTCGCAGCAACAGACATGGTGGTAGACAGGTCTTGGCAATCTGTCTCRTTTGTGTCTTAGCTGTAGCAGGAGGGACACAGAACCAGTGGGGATTGGATGCATTCTTTCCTTCCAAGACTTCTCCCTTCCTYTCGAGGTTTATTAACTAAGGTGCTTGTCATGTTCTATTCYGCTGATAGCTTTGTGAATAGTGTCCAATGTCAAAACCATTAAATCCACATTGCTTCAAGGAAGAGAAATGGCATTCTTGCCTGTGTAACACACACGCRCRCACACACACACACACAAAGTCTGGGGAGAAAAACTACACATCTCCATCCATCCAAAACTAAGGAAGAGCCAACTTTCTGGCCCTCCTCTGTGACACATAGGTGTTAACCATCTTCCTTCTGTGAGTTAAATGTCATCAGATTCGTTCCCTTGTGGTTTCTGCTTAGGACAACCTCTCTTCTCCAGAGCATCTAATAAGTCATTCATAAATGTAGTCCTTTATGAAATGCACCTTTTGAGGCTAATTATCAGGGAACAGCACTTACTCCCTTTCAGTGATTCATCAGATATATATCCTCATAGATACCCCAATCTCTCTTTTATCAAGATAATGGTTTGTTGACAATGTAGTCCCATCTACTGCAGTGTCAGAGAACTTCAATTCAACAACCGGTAGGCAGAGTGCCTTCTACAGCGATGTCTGCCAAAGCCCAAAGAAGGTAAGGAGCTTTAGTTCTCTTAAGAGGCAAAGAGCGGCCTAAAGGCAAGTTGTAAGCAGACTGCCCACCAGTCCTTCTGAGCAGGCAAGAGTGTTCACGGGTCAGTGAGGGCATTGAGCTCAATACTGGTGCCTTTGATAGCACTCCATACACACCACTGTGTACATAGCCTGCAGCCTCTGAACTACAGAAGCCTTTAGGGATATGGGAGTGAGGACACACCCTAGAATTAGATCTGTACTGCTTTCCTATGAAGCCTCCAAAAGACCTTATACAATGCTTAATTAAGAGAATTGTACCCGTCTAAAAGACTTGCTGGGACAAAAATGGAGAAGAGACTGAGGGAAARGAGGGCCAGTGATCAGCCAAAACTGGACCCATCTCAAGGGGAGGCTCCAATGCCTARCAATATTATTGATGCTATGATGTACTTACAGACAGGAGCCTAGCATGACTGTCCTCTGAGAGGTCCAGCAAGCAGCTGACTGAGACAGAATCAGATACTTACATCCAACATCCAACCAAAGGTCTGAAGTTGGGGACCCCTGTGGTTGAATTAGATAAAGTCTAGAAGAGTTGAGGAGGAAAGCGACCCCACAAGAAGACCAGCAGTCTCAACAAACCTGAACCCCTGAGATCTCTCAGACTCTGAGCCATCAACCAGGCAGCATACACTACCTGATCYGAGGCCCCGAACACATTACAGCAGAGGGCAACCTAGTCTGGTCTCAATGAGAGTAGATGTCCCTAACCCTAGAGAGACTTGAAGCCCCAGGGAATGGCGAGGCCTGGCAGGGTGTGGGAGTATGTGGGGGTATGGGGATATCTTTGAGATGGGGGAGGAGAAATGGGGTGGGGAACTATCAGAAGGCAGAACAGGAAGGGGKATAATGACTAGACTGTAAAAAGATAATAATTTAAAAAAAGAATATCTGAAAGGCTTAAAGCAGAAAAGGGCTTACAAAAGAATCTCAACTGCACAATCAATTTTTAATAAACCAATACCACYGATAAGGGAATGGGAAGCCACAGAAAGTGTATTTTGACAATGTTGATATTTAGGATCTGGTATTCATTCTTTGCCCCAAATAAAATGACATTTTTACTTGGAAGCTGCAGAAAAAAAATAAAGATACAGGGAAAAAACTGCCGATTTCTCCATCCCAGGGTGAAGCTAAGCTAGCTCGGAGGCAGTTCTGGGTCCCCAGGGAAGGCCACCTCAGGGAACTGATGTTCTTGGCTGCTTGTAGAATATCCCCAGAGAACCCTATCTGATCACCTGGAGGAAAGCTGTTGGCACCCAGAAGTTCTGGGAAGCTGTCAGGGTCACCAGATCCCATGTTCCCTCAGAGTTGTGTGTGGAGTTAAAGATTTTCAGAAGAGCCCTGTCTACTGTTGTGAACAAAAAGGTGATGTCAAGTTTTCCAAAGTGCATGGAAAACTGAAGAGTTGCCCCCAAACCCCCACCCCAATCACCATAGCCACAGGAGAAGACACAGAAATGACTTTAATGAAACCAGTGTGGCTTTAGCTATAGTGTTTTTGCTGAGGACACTTTAGGYCACAGCYTAGCTTATGGAAGAGATATGCTTATGTTGGGTTTACTGAGATGCAAGTATGGGCCTAGTTCTTCTGGCAAGGAATGCCCTTCCAGTGTCTGTAAGGGCTTCCTCTGCTAGTAGTGTGAGAAGCTTCATCTCATGCTGCCTAYATTTTGCAGATTAATTGAGAGGAGAATGGCTCACTTTCTCACCATTTTCTGCAGCCCTTTGAGGAGCACTTCAATTTCATAGTAGAATTTAATTCTTGTAGCTTTTCAAATTTCTACCAAATTTAAATACAGGACCTTGTGACTAAACAAAATGTAGGTTTTCATATATATCTTGAAGGAAGCAGAAGAGGAGAGTGTCCAGGCATTTTCTGCGGTGTGTCACTTGGGGCTATTGAGACCTAGACAAGAATATAAAGTTCTTCTGGGTGAGCTGACTCCCGTCTACTGGGAACTGGATGGTGCTGTTGACCTCCATTACAGACTCAGCTAGATGGAGCTAGAATGAAAAATGGTCATAAGGTCTTCTCAGCTCTCCAAGAACCTGGTAGTATGAGCAGAAGATGCCACCTCCTGCTGTGTGTGGAGAGACAGAAATCTTCACTTTCAAATAAGGATCAGATCACATCATTCTCTTTGATATTTTGTGCTTCAAATTTCCTTTTATTGAGGTTCACCTTAGAAGTCTTTGGTGCATAGATATCAAGAAATTCAAAATTATTGTTCCTGCTCTCTTAATCACAGTAATGAGTTTGGCTTGTYAAGGTCAATTAATTATTCACGATTAGAAAGCAAAAGAAATATAAATAAATACGACAGGGCCGGTAAGAAGAGAGGATCAGGAACCTGGAGACAATAAAAGGTAAATGGAGGGTTAGCATGGCCACAGTTGAACTGTGTATTTCACCAGCTGGCTGAAGGTCTCCCAGGCCAGTCTCCACCCCCTGGACTCCCAGGAACACAGGGACTGAGTCCTCTGTCTTGGCTCCACTCACTCCATCCTCTCCTGTACAGTAGACATTAGCAGTTCCCTCCAACACTGGAGCTACAGAGCTGCTTGACTCCAAAGGCAGGTAATTAACTGTGAGACAATAGCAGGGATTTTCAGATTAACTCTGCCTAGAGAGAAAGRGGAAAACTCATTTGCACCAAACAAAGGGGGGGGGCGATTAGATACACAAATGACAATAGAGAGACCTAGATAGGGCTTGGGGAAACTGATAAAGACACCAAAGGCTCCTTTCTTATTATAAAAGGAATGTCTTTGTTTCTATATGTTCTGCCTTCTGCTGTTCTCTATCATTCAAATGTTTTTCTAGGTGAGATTAGAGTCCCAAAGGTACTTGGTCAAGGCTGAGAAGTCCTTCTCCATGCTTGAAGGAGGAAGGCCTGACATATTCTGCAGTCGCTGCAATAGGGCTTTGCAGTACAAACACTCACAGGATTTGGAGACATCTTCAAGATGTCTTCTCCAGCTGCCTGTAACTTGACAAAGGATTCATTGGCAGCAAGTATTTTATTCTGTTTTCCAAGGTCTCACTTTTTCCATTATTGGGACAAATAGTGGTAAGAGGATGCCCATTTTGGAGGCATACAAAGCTTGTTTGGCAGCAAAACTGAGAGCTGAAATATACAGTTAGATTCCAGAAGCAGACACTAATCACACCCATGAAGATGAAATCTGAAGGTCAAAAGGATCTATGTGTTTTTTACAATTTTTATCTTTTTTAATTGTGTGTGTGTGTGTGTGTGTGTGTGTGTGTGCGCGCGCGCGCGTGTGCGCGCGGTTGTATGTGTCTGTGAGTAGAGGTTTCTACAGAAGCCAGACATGGAATTAGAGSCTCTGGTACTGGTGTTGCAGGTGATTGTTGCCATCTAATATGGCTGCTTGAAACCAAAAGTTGAGTCTACTACAAGAGAAATGTCTTTTATATTTTTAAAGATTTATTGATTTATTATATGTAAGTACACAATAGCTGTCTTCAGTCACCCCCAGAAGAGGGCATCAGATCTCATTACGGATGGTTGTGAGCCACCATGTGGTTGCCAGGATTTGAACTCTGGACCTCTGGAAGAGCAGTCAGTGCTCTTAACCGCTGAGCTATCTCTCCAGTCCTGCCCTCCCCCACCCCAAAGTAGTGTCTTTCAATGATGAGCTCTACCTCCTTATATCCTTGCTGCCTAACTGATTATGCAAATCCTTGAGTGGACTTCTTACTCTCCACGTTCTGAATGCTGGCTTCCTCACAGTGACCTTTGGACTCTAGGCTTTTCTCCTCTGCCCTAGGTACAGAAACAACTCCAGTCTTCCATCCAGCAAATTTTGTTTTCTTTAYAAAGGATTGCCATCGTTTCTTATTTCTATCTTCTCTCCAAAATCCATTTCCATGCCATACCTGACACTTCATGGCAGGGAAATGCACCCTCATCATGCTGGTGGTCAGTGGTAGCACTGTCCAACAATGCTGTCTATGATATGCTAAAGCTCAGGTCCATGCTTAATTTCTGCATCATTTACTGTAGTAGAAAACATGGTTCCTGTGACTGAAGAAGCATTTGTTCTTATTTCTGATATTTTAAATTGAGATTATAATGATTAGGTAGTTAACTCAGTTTCTGCTCAGTGCCTGCCTTCCCAATAGATACATTCTCTGCTACCTACCTTCAATACAATTCTGACACACTTCCTCTTCCTCAGAGGCAGCCTTTTTCAACCTTACCAAGGAGACTTGGCTCACTTAATTGTTTGGGTTTTGTTTCCAGACTGGATCCTTCTCCTTCCCCYGCTGCTCCTTTCAGCACCTTTATTTCTTCCTCAGACTGGCTATTCCTGCCCCAGGCTGAGCTCAGTGCATTTAGGTCTTCCTTGGATTCCCGCTAATAAGTTAATGAGTCTTTCCATGCACCCTTCCTCTCCCTGGGACTCATGATGCCTCTGTCTGTCCCTTTCTACTTGTTATCTGCTATGGGTAAGAACTATAAACTCCAAGTCGATCCTAATTGAACACAGCCCACATTTGAGGGATCTGACCACACATCTTCTAGAAACCATGCTTTYTTATCATCCTGAGGAGATGAAAAGGGTTTMTTTATGACATCAATCAATTATTTTAAGACAAAATAGAACAAAAACTAAATCCAAATGTATGAACTAGAGATTTGGGCAACAGCATCTGTACTCATACAAATTCTTGGGAATGATTTGGAAAACTAATACACCATTCCATCTCTGCAGACAAAAGTGAACTGGGTCTTCAAGGGCAGTTTTGTCTACATTCTTATGTATTCAGTTCCGAGCCAGAGCACACACTRCTAGAGATGTTTCTCAATGACTAACTGTTGCAGAAAGGGATGAATGCCTTCGTGTATGTTCYTTGGGTAGATGTGGTTATGGCGTCATGACTATTGTAAACGTCTATCATTTTGGAATGCAATGTTAAAGAAAGATTTAGCATGAAAAACTAACCTGATGGGTAGGATAGTTGACAGTCATGCTGCTAAAATAATCTTGGACTTTAGACAGATTGCAAAAGTGGCAAATGTCATTTCCTCTGTATTTCCCAGTGTATTCACACACACGCACACACACACACACACACACACACACACACACACACACATACACACACACGGTACAGGCTATACTGATATAACTATACATGGGCAAAATACTAGGTCTGTTCTTCATTGCTACTGATGTTTGTATTTCTATTTTTAAATGGTCACAATATTATTTGGAGAAATTGGTATGCCTGACTTGCATTACAACAGTGCTTGGTTGAAAAGCAACTTAAATTCAGACTGCCAGTTTCTGCTAAGGGAATTAGGGTCTCTGTTCAGTATAATAAATGATCCCAAGATAAATATATTTCTTTTTTTAATCCTGCATGGTAGTATATCCTCTTTCCAATACGAAGTCTGGCTCTTTTTAGTTTGTCTGATTGCTTTGAAGAACGGGACAGGTTGACTCTGAAAAAACTATGGTCCTCTATTCATTAACGTGTCAATAATACTCAGCCCAGGCATATTGACAGCGGATTAGCTTGGGCTGAGTCTGTGTACAAGACCAATGCCTTTTTTAACCCAGCTTGTTTCCAGATCAATACACCCATCAGCATTCGAAAATTAGCCCAAGATGAGATTCCAATACTCAAGATGGTATGTCATGGGAAGAGGGCACCTAGCCAAGTCACAGATGTAAACACCTGGCTATGGATTAGACATTTTCCATTAGCTTGGACGTGAGTGAAGACAGATGTAGACTGTGTGCCCTCCCTCATTCATGTCACCCCCCACCTCCCAACTATTCAGCCTTCTCTCTAAGAGCCCATGTAAGATCTTTTGTAATTAGACAGTTGCGTCAATAAGCATTTATTTAATGCCCAATGTGTAAAAGCCAGTCTACTATTTAGCACAAGTATGTATGAATGTGTCAAAGAAGATGTATACAAAAAATGACAAAAAAAAGTGTTTTCTCATTTTCTAAGATGTGTTTGTGTTTTCCATCCTGTTCTTTTTCACATTCCATGATGGTGCTGCTTCCTGCATCAAGCCTGTGCACTCAAATCTCCTAGTCTTTCTTGGTCATTGCAAGACATCCTGCCCAAACAAGGACTTCAGAGGTGCTGCCTAGTACAGATGGCAGATGGCTTCCCTGGAGCATTCACCAAACTCTCCCACAGAATGGTGACCCTCAACTTTTGTTCTATCYGTCTATCTACAAGGAAAATCTATTGTATGTTGAAAATGTATACACGCAAACAAAAATTTCACATAGCATTACCTAGTCTGCTATTTATAAGACACTCAAGTACTGGCTATGCAATTCTATTTTAAAACTCTATTTGCACAAAGCTGTTTGCAAAAAAAAATACTCATTTATAGAATCAATAAAAGAAAGAAAACATCATACGTTCCTTTGGGGGAAGAGAAAAAGAGCAAGCAAAAGTTATAACACCCTGGTGTGGCCATACTCTACCACATCCTGGTCGCTTCCAGTATGCCACTACTGTCAGCTCAATCCAACGTGTGCTCAAGGGTCCCCTCGTTCTAACACATTCTCATCTCATGGCTGCTTTCCCCATTCTGCTTCTCCTAGCTCCACCCAATTCCTGATGGCAGTCTGCTTTCTTCCTCTCTTCATGGTGGTTCTCCCGCACTCTTCCAATTTGCCCTTCTCAATCCTGCCTCCTTTTTGCCTCTCCCCAGTCACTYCAGGTTTTCATCGTACCCTCAATCATACTTCCTGGAAGGGGCAGCTGCAAGAGGGACTTCATGGCTCTGCCTGACACCTGCCATCCTGATGGATGAGGAGAGCCAGGGATTAGACTAAGGAAGGAGAAGAAAGTGGAGGAGAAAGAGGAGGA
>BDUI01017521.1:12845-27617 GCA_002335545.1 Apodemus speciosus
GAAGAAGAAGAAGAAGAAGAAGAAGAAGAAGAAGAAGAAGAAGAAGAAGAAGAAGCCCACAAAAGCTCCATCAAGGATTTTACTTCACTGTATCTTCAGTTCTCAGAGAACAAAGCAAGTAATTTACTGTAAAACATCACTAAATGCTTAAAAATATCCATTGTATTTGAAAAGAAATCAAAGGGGACATTCAATAGCACAGTGATGAACAGGCAAATAGTCTTCCACAGGTGAGACCTTCTCCTAAGGGCTTTAGTTTACCTATGTGTAAAATGTAATCCTCACCGCATTCCTCACATTCACCCTATTTCACAAGAAAAAGCCCGAGGGGTGCAGTAATATTTGATTTAGGCCTCCCTCTCCATCAGAAAGCAGACAATGTAGCTCAAAGCTGTTGTTTAGTAACTAGAAATTCATCTACTTGTTAAATGTCTGATGTCTAGGGACCGTTTCTGACTCAGAAGAGCTGAACATCCAGACCTGTGAAAAGCAGAGAGACTAGAACTTGGAGAAATATCAGAGAATCCACAAAAACCATAGTAGAACCCCAAACAAACCCCAATCCAACAAAGTTTAAACAAGAAGAGAACATAGAAACAGCCAAGGAGAGACTCTGGAGGTATGGGAAAGCAAAAACTGGATTGGCTGGGGAAAGAAGCAAGCAGTCTATACTGGAATGGGCATGTGGCAGGGAGGGTTGACATAAGATCCTGTGTACTGTTTCTTGGCTTTGTCATGATTGAAGACCAGTCTGTGGCATGGTATATATGTACAGCAACCGAAGAACATTAAAATTCTTATCTTAAAGCAAATTTGTAGTTGAATGCAAAATTTAAAAAATGCTAAGAGGAGGAAAAGTCAAGGAAAGCAATAATTAGACAATAATTTTGTACAAAACATATTATTGGGATAGAAGAAAAATTGGTTCAACTCAAAAAGTAAATTAATGAAATGTTCAGTGTCTAGCTTCAAGATAACCGTCAGAAAGGACTTGCTGGGGAGAACAGCCAACCTAGCTTGGATTAGGATCATGGAAAAATTAGTGAATATTGATTTTCCCAGCCACCCACTTGGGCCTCCCAGCCAAGCCCCACCCACCTTGTACAATGAGGTGGACCCTGGAGGTCTTAGGGTGGTTGTCTGTCTGCACCGAGCAGGTATAAGGGCCCTCATCATACACATCCACATTCTGGATCTCAATGCTGTACTGGGTCTGGGTGTTACTCAGGAGGACCACACGAGGATCTAGGCACCACTTGTCATTTCCAGCATAGAGGATGGTACTGCGGTTTAGCCACGCCACACGGGTGACTCGGTTGTCAATTGTGCACCTGCAAGATAAGACCAAACAGATAAGTGAAAGGACCAGTAAGAAAGCAAAAGTTGTCAGTGCCAGGCTAGCATACTTCATCATGCCTTATGTTTCTCTCTCACTCCCATTGGACAGACATAAATTTGCTGTGTTTGCTTTGCTGAGTACTTTGTTCCAGAACTTACCAGTACAGAACTTGTAGGATTATGGTTTCACTATCTGAACTTTCAAAGTTCTAAAAAGTTAGTACCTCTAAAACCACAGGAAGAAATTCTCATTTCAAATAACCTCTAAGTGCGAACCTAAGGTGTCTTAYATCCTTAGAATGTCTAGAACCTTAGGACATGCCTAGCCTTCGTAGCTSAGCKCTAGGATMCCTACGTTGCAGACAGTGATAATCTCCATCATCTGTCTGGGTGTTTGGTGTGTCCCAAGCTGTTCAATAATCACAACAGCCCAGTAGGATGTATTTCATTAGAAAAAAGAACTCAGGCACAAGGATGCTAAATGCTTTTCCAATTCACAGTTAATATGTGCTGGCTCAGAAACAGCTTTAACTGAAAACCATCCTTCCAGTTATCTCAATATAGCAAATTCCAACAGAAGGCTTCTAAAGTCAAAACTAAATACGGACCACCACTCTTGCTATTTATCTTCATTATACCCAGGGCAGAAATGTTCAATTATTGCTAGACTAAAGACATTTTCTAAAAATCTCAAAAAACTGTTTGCACATATAAAAATAGATTCCCTTTCTTTTTATTTTTGCATCTGGAGTCCTCAAATTGTGGAAGCTTCCTTTTCTTTTCTGTACTTTGAAAGCCTCAGTAATTCTTGCCAAGCCTTCATCCTATCTGTCTGTCCTCATTTCTCTCTTGTTACACCAAGTATGTTCTATGGCCTAGGGCTAAACTCACAAGCACAGTACCCTGTTCCTGACTACAATGCTGGGAATATCCATGTTACATTGTCTGTATAATGCTGTTTCAAATGCCTGTAGTCCTTTGCAGTGGTTAGAGCACTCTCACATGCATACAGTTTCATTTGGATCCTACAACAAAATATTTGAAGAAGATGTTCACATCTATTTTCTGTTTTGAAAATCCAGGACTTCAGAGTTCCAAACTGTCTGGGTCTTATGCAAGGAAAGAGAAAGGGTTGAAGGCAGACTCCCCATTAAGGTATCATGCTTAGCACTGCATGTGCCGAAGAATGTCCATAGTGACCTTTTATGTCAACTGCCAACTTCATTGATTTCAGAAATTCTTGGAGACTAGTAAAGAATACCTGTGGGATTATCTTTGAGAGGATTAGAGGAAGGATGAAAATTCTCCAAAGTATTTTGGGTTCACCATGTCAGGTTGCCCCGGGCATCATATTCTTTGATTCCTGCAGTCATTATGTGAACTGCTTTGCTGCAACCTTCCATCTCACCAAATACGACGGACTCATACCAGTGATACCATGGGTCAAAATAAACCCTTCCATCCACAAATTGTTTCACAAGTATTTTGTTAGAGTGGCAAATGACCAACCCCAAGTGGTTTTGATTCTCTTGAATCCTCAAAATGGTCTGTTACTATAGGTAGATAGATAGATAGATAGATAGATAGATAGATAGATAGATAGATAGATAGGTAGATAGATAGATAGAGCCATGATCTACCAGTGAGCCCTGTCCACCCATGGGTCTCATTGCACATCCTCTTTATTTTGCTTGTGTAAATCTCACATTATCATCAAAGGCCACTTAGGCACAGGTGAACATTTTGCTGCTATGGAAAAATCTGTCCAACCAGAAGCATATTTGCTCCATAGTCCAACAGTTTCCCAGTGTTGAGGGAATATTTCTGGAACTGCTGCAGAAAGAGTGTTACGTTACACATGGCATGTAAATGATTGAAGACCCAACTTGGGAGATGCCAGGGTACTGGTTCAAAAATGATGCACGGGTTACATCAGAATCACATGTAGGTCTATGAGCTCTACCATTCCTTATGCCACACATTTAACCTTTAGATATCCAGAAATATCAAGTTATGTAACAGAAGTTCAGTTGAAACACATACAAACTAGACTTTGAAAGTTGCTGTACAGAATGGTGAATCTAGGATCACCTATATAATTGATGGAGCCTGAGGCCAAATGAAAAGACAGAAAACTCTGTCAGTGAGAAGTTCCAGATGGTGAGAGCAGAGCAGGAAACCAAATGTAGGCTTGTACATCAACAGTCATGAAGCCAACTCTACTGCCCCCAATCTTTACTTAAAAACTGTGAGAAGTTGTTAAAAACAGGTTCTGATCTGGTACAGATCAAATATTCCATCTCTCTGTTGCGTTCTCTCTCTCTCTCTCTCTCTCTCTCTCTCTCTCTCTCTCTCTCTCTCTCTCTTTCATTTCTATGTAACTAGGCTACTAATCGGAAACTCTCTGTCATTCTGCCTTGGCCTCCAGAGTACTAGGACTACAGGCCTGTGTCACTATCCCTGATTTAAGGTTCTGCTTTGTAGCTGAGCTCCTGGGTGAAGACCTTCACCTAACACCCTGGACCATTCTTTGAAGAGCATTTATCTGCAGGTGAATTGTGGGCATATTAGCACTTGGGAAGAGGTGAGACTATACCTCCCAGCTAACATATGACTGGCAAGAATGGAGCTTCTTCATCACAACCAGCATCACTGTCACCTGGGAGTTTGTTAGAAGTGCAAAATCCAAAGTCCAACATCAGAGGCAGTGAATCAGAGAGTGCATTTTAATAAGATCGCCAGGTAACTTGACGGCACATGATATTTGACCTAGTCTAGACTGTATTCCAAGCCTCATTCTCTGCTTTAAAGAAAACATCCAGAATACACCAATAGTATCTAAGACACATTGAGAGACCCTTGACAAAGGACTCTCTTGATAGAGTTCCCTTCCTTGCAAATTTCATACAACAGTGGTCTCCATCTTGACCTGTGCTGAATGCAACCTGCCTCTGAAATCCTACTGGATCACACCCCACCCCACCCCMGGCCCCTGTGAAGGTCACCTCAGTCTACAGCTTGCTTTACTAGAAACATTTTTTACAGTGATAACTCACTATAAAGCACAAATACTATGCTGAACTTTGCTTGGGTTCAAGCAGGTTACAGGGAACTCACAACCATGGCCATGTCTTTGCTGAACACAAGTATTGCTCAAACTCACTCCTTGAACATGTCAAAAACTTGGCTGCACTCACTTTTACCATCTGACAGATCAAAGTACCTGCTCCTAAGAACCATCCATATAAGAAAATGGCAGTGATATTAACATTTGGTTTACTTTTCATCTTTGATGGTCTTCAATATTCTTCTAAGACCTGAACCACACACATAAGTCACTGGTTCTCAGACTCAGTCTGCATCTGGATAACCTGCTGATAACACACAATGGAGAAAGCTGGGTGGTTCCAGGGTGAGGAGTGAGATAGTACATTTTGTTGTAACCCAAATGGGGGCTGATGGTGTTGGGTGACGATCTGGAGACCACACTGTGGGAACCACTAATTCAGAGATGTTATTTCTGGTAAAGTGAGAACAACAGAGTGGGTGGATGCTATGAAATGACTCTTGTGTTTCATTACTTTGCAGCAGAAAACTTCTTGGAAGAAATGTATTCTGGGAAAGCCAGAAGCAGAGTCTTGGTGACTATCTCTCCCAGAAGCTGAAACTAAACCAGATATCAGTTAAATGTCTGTGGGGCAGGAAATTCTGTCTAGCAGAAACTGAGTCATGGACACAGATGCTGAACCCCACTACTCAAGTTTCTCACGGCTTTATGAGAGATACCAGAGGGATATCCTAGACTGCCATGTGAGTGTCTAATTATTGAAATTGGACTGAGGGAGAAGCTGTCTCATTATACCACACTGCCTTACAGGACCAGAGAAGTTCCTCAGCAAACGAGCTAACACTCTAAATGCAGCCAATTTCCAGCACAGTTATGTAGCCCCTGTGATATACTACGTTGAAAAGTTGGCGTCATTTCAGCTGTGGTTTTGGGCACATCCAAGGTCATGTTGAGATGTCCAAACTGTCATGGCTGTGTATCAGTCTTGCTGAGTCTCCATGGAATTAACACAGGCGTCTGCAGAGATGGATCACAAAGGTAACTCAGCAGCCAACTCCTGTCACCTGCTCATACCTGCCCCCATCTATCTGTCTCATTTATCTAGGCTCCGTAACAATGCAGAGGAGACATTTCTTCCAGGCTTAAAAAATGAAACAGATAATCGCTCCTCAGCCAATGTGAGTTCTTGGTTGGTGGAAAGAGGTAGATATTAGGGTGGGAAGTTTGGCTAACAATCCATTCTTTGCAGACATGCCTCCAAAGAATTCTATGTAATTATTCTTAGAACATACCAGGATCTTTCACTTTCCTTTAGGGAGACATTAAAGATACGATTAACAAGAAGGAATAAGGTTTAAACTTATTCTTGCCTGACAACGTCAAGCAGGGGAAACTGGAGATGGACTTTTGTCAGATATCAGGGAACAGTCAGAGGTCAGCAGTACAACATAAGGACAGAGACCATAGAAGGAAAGGGCACTCTGGGTGTCCAGCACATCAGGAATATTTCACTTATGAGAACAAGGCACAGGAAGTGCTCAGGTAGGGCAGGCTCCTAAAGTGACAGCTCAGAGGATACCCTTGCTGCAGGTGCAAGGCCAGGGGAGGGTTCTGCTTCTGTTTCTTTGTTACCATCTTACAGAGCTCATCAACCTAAAGACTATATCGGACTACATAACAGAAACAGAAAGGGGGCACCTAGACAAGTTATTGGAACGTATAGACTGACGAGCTCATGACCCTCCCCATACCTTACACCAGTCCTAATTTCTGCCATAATCCTTTTAGAAAACCCTTAGGTAGCCAGATTGTGCCTGATTACCTGCTATAAGCCCTTCTTTATATAAAAGCTCTGCAAGCACTCACACACACTCTCTCATCCGCTTGCCTTCTTAAGCTCCAACCTATTAATACAATTCTCTCTAAAACTCACCTCTAACATGAATTTCAATATTTGGATTCTTACAAGTCAGAAAGCCCCTAGCTATGGACAGCTTTGGTGGCCAAGATCAGAGCAAAAGTCAAAGCCACAGTTACTCCTGTGTCCTCACGTTTCCCCATATCTAGAGATAACACCTGTCTTCTATGTCCACATCCCCTCTCCTACTTTGACTTCCTAAGGACATTTATGTTAAAGCCTTGGGTCCCAACTGGTAGACCTAGTCCCAAGAAATGATTGAATCATGGAGTCTCTGACCCTCTTGGTTTTTTGGCCACCATGAGGTGAGCGACTCGGTTTTCCATAGCCCTCTATTGTGATGACCTAACTCCCTACAGTCTAGAAACAACCCTTCTGCCAACCATGGACTGGAAGCTTGGTCACTATGAGCCAAAATTTGTCTTTTTCCCTTGATCTATTTTCAATGGCATTTTGTCATAATGGCCTGCTTAAGATACTGCCCAACTGCCCAATGTGACTCTTCCACCAAGAACAGAACAAACCCCTTCATGTGCCCAAGGTTTCTGGATTGAGCTCTACAGCTCCCTATTCTTCTCCTCTCTTACAGACTTTTCCAGCCAGCATTAGTGCTTACCCACCAGCTCACGACACGTTCCAGCCCTTGGAGTTCCAGTGGACAGCTTTCCCTCCTCATGACATCAGCTCTCCTTTCTGCATGATGTCCTCATTGACATCCCAGAATCTGGCCTAGCCAACATTTCGGAAGAATCCTGACAGAGGAAGAAGGTCTAGAGAGACTTTTGGTTGCCAGTGCCCCCCCCCCCTTAAATGCAAATACGAGTGTCTGTATCTTGTCTTCCTTTTGGATGTGTCTTATAGTGACTAGAAAGGGGACAGTCTTTCAAGAATGCCCTATACATATGAATTGCCAGGGCACTACTGTGATAAAAAGTGCTACATGCAGTTGGCCAACCATGGACCCAGCACCAGAAGAGTGGACTCACACAGACTGAGATAGAGAATGCTTCCGAACCTGTAGTTGTCTGCAGCTACATTGAATGCCACAGATTTTAAAGTGAGTGCAGTCTCCTCACCCCCATTTTCAACCAACAGCAAGACTGGTGGCTTTGTTATGCAATTGTGTCTTTACAGAGAGGAAGAGCACAAAGCACGTTACCTTAAGCAAGCCCCAGACACACATCTCCGAAATAAGACTGCATAAGTGTGAACCTCTTGGCCTCGTACTACTTTGGGAATTGGGATAAGAAAAAAAGAAAGAAGAGAACTTGAGAACTGGAAGAAAAATGGGTTAAAATGGTCTGTTTGGAGCCTCCTAAAGAGTGGCGGAGTGTCGAAATAAGGAGAAGGATTATTGAAGAAAGAGAAAAAGCCAAGCCTGGCCTCTCTTGATAGCACCTGCCTGAGGATCTAAGGGCAATAATGGGTCCAGACAGTGTGCAATCCGCCAGCTCCTCCTATCAAATGGTCCTTTAACTGCTGTTGAAAGGCGGCACGCTTGAGACCACAGCAAAATAAGTGCTTCTGTCCTTCACAGCACCTGGTCACAACTGTCTCTTATCATACAGAAATGCTTCAGCGGCCTCCAAATGTGCTTCCCCTAGCATTTGGCATGTGCCCCATCTGCCTCCCCCTTCACAGCAAGTATTGCAATGTGGGTGGCTCAAGATAGCTTCACTGAGCCCCAGGGCACTGGACCTCTGTGTGAGCCTTCCACACCGGCTTCTCTGAGGAGGTGTTTGCCAGGGAAAACCTGGAAACAAAGGGACTGAGATGATTGTATCATCTGTGATAGAACGAAAATTCAGAAGCAGGTTGACACCTTAGCTCTTTATAGTAAGAGGCACCTCCAGTAACAAGTAGCTTATTTTGAACCTGTTGGATAACTTTTAGAATATGAACTTACATTCTTATTTATAGAATTGAATTGGATCTTACAGACAAAAACACTGGAAGTTAGCCTCAGTTCAAGTTGGCCCTCCTTCTCCCAACTGGTACTGGCTAGGCTTTGGATAACAGACATACACAATGATATCTTCACGACCTGTGAAGATAATGACCAGGCTGACCATGCCTCAGGAGAAGCAGTGGACATGCTTGGGATGGAGAAGAAAAGGCAATGGAGGGGGAACAAAAATCTGAACCGGTGGGACACATCCTATGCTGTGCCTGTGGCCCCATACTGCTGGGAAAGAGCTGTGGTCAGGGGGAAGGATGGAGAGTGGGGGGGGGCTCATGGCTGAAGTTTGGCTATTGCTCTGAGAGTCTCATCTCTGCCTGTGAAGTCTCAGAGTTAGCTCACTTCACTGATTTATTTAAGTCATATGTGGTGAAAATAACTTTTTTCCTCCACAGAGTCAAGAAGAAGGTGAAGAGAACCATACAAAGTGGACCACGCAGCAAGATTCCTCTGTTCTATCACATGGACAGCTTCCTCATGCATGCTTTGGATGTTTCTTCTATACATGATTGCAAAGTCTAGAAAGGCAAGGTCTAAGCCTGATTTTCCTTATGTGTCAAGTCCAAAATACACACCAAGTATTTGAATGCTGCTCCCCATCTTTGAGAAATTTAAAGAGGGAAATAGCATGAAGACTGTGTGTTAAAGGTCTGGGTTGTATAGATAAAAAACACTGCATGTCTCTAACAACCATATGTGTGAACACAATTGTACATACAACCCTCCATACATCCTCACATCAGAGGGAACCAACTCAAAGACAGTCTCCTTCCACTCACTGATGCTTTGGGGACAGAGCAGGAAGTCTTTCCTTTGTGGACTACCAGAAAGGTTCTCTACAAGTACATCTATCTCCCCACCTCTCCTTTCTATCTAAATAAAAAAAACCCAGCACTGTCTTAAGCAAATCCAATATTTGCTGGTAACAAAAACTCAGTATTAATACCATCCTGAACAAAGCAGAGCAGCTCAGCAGGTCACATGATATTTTAAGTTACAACTCCCACAACATTCTTTATTCATCTATAGTGTGTGTGTGTGTGTGTGTGTGTGTGTGTGTGTGTGTGTGTGTGTGTGATCTCCACAGTCAGAATAAGATGATAATATGATTGGGCAATGTGAGGATGTGTCTGTCATGGAAAAATGTAAGAGTCTTGGCAGCAATGAAGATAAAGAGCCTCCTAGGACTCTCTTTGGCTATCAGACTATTGAAAGGATGAGTCACAAGGAACTGGGATTTCCCTGGAGTATCATGTTGGAGAAGGAAAATGCTGGGTTCCTGCGCAGCCAGAGGGGAGCTTATTGTGCAGAAAGAGAAATTATATAGTTCTGACATCTTATCAGACCTCATTGCAGAGCTCTCATAGGAGAGACTGGAGGATAGACAACATTGAGCGACAAGATTACATCTTGACCATGACTTTATGCATATGCTAATTGTTTTATTTTCTATGCATGGATGTTTTCCCTCAATATGTCTGTGAATCACATCAGTTGCTGGTGCTCAAGGAAGTCAGAAGAGGGCCTTGGATCTCTTAGACCTTAAGTTATACATAGTTTTAGGCTACCATGTGGGCACTGAGAATTAATTGACTCTTCATGTCAGAATCCTCCAGATAGATTAGGAAGGAAAATAGTTACAATATCTTGTTTCTCTTCTCAAAGTAGCTACACTGAATAAATTTCCATTGTCTCTTTTACACTGTTACTTGTCTTTTGAATCAGGTTCTGGAAGGAAGAGCTGGTAGGTTTGCCAAGGCCCACAACCTCTTTTTTCCGTGTATACTAAAGCCCAACAACATAAAAATTTTCTTTCTATATTTCTTTAGTGTATTCAAAATAACCCAAACGTGAAGAACACCATTCTCAAGGGACAGAGCATAAAAGCATTCATATTTGTGACATTCATTGAAACATGCCTTGAACTCAACCTGTCATTTGACCTTGGCTTAACTGAATCCAACCTGAGAAGTTCCACGACACCCTGTTTGATGGTTAGTTTAGATAGTACTTATAGAGAGGGGGCATATCTCTGAGGGTGTTTCCAGAAGAGAAGAACATAAGGGTCCAAGGACTAAGGAGGTCAGCTCCTCTCTCATCAATTTGAAATTGTATCATAGAAAACACTGAGGACCTTAACAACATGAAAAAATAAAAGAAGGGCAAGCTCTTCTCTATGTTTGAGCTAAAATATTCATATACTTCTGCTCTGGAATACTTTCTCTTTAGTTTATCAGGTCTTTGGCTTGTACTGAAACTTATAGTTGTGAGCCAAACCCTATAATCTCTAGACAGATATCACATGGACAGATGATAGACAGATGGAACCAATTTGCTCTGTTTCTCTGAAGAACACTGGCTACCAGACACACCCAATTCATATGTTTCAGGCATGGACTGTATTGCGTCCACCAGTCTGCTTCTCCCTTGGTTGTCTGAATACACAGTAGGTTTTGAAGACTTAAGGTTTTATGGGAAATGACCCTTTCTTATTGACTTTTGCAAAAATTCCTACTTGTTTTCCTAGTCCAAGTTTTTAGAGATMATTTCTTATTCCAATTACTTTTTATTTTCAGGGATTTTTTTGCCCTATGAGTGTTCTTAAAACCAGGAAAAGGGAAATGAAATGTAAATAAAGAATATATCCAATAAAAAAACATACTTCAACTTGTTATATGTTACAGGCATTGTGCTCATGCTTTGTCCATTTCTGTCATGGACAGTCCTGGGTAGGCAGGGAGTACATACATATTAAATATCTATAATCTGAAAATAAGAATCTGAAATGATCCAGAATCTGAAGATTTTTAGGTCTCACCTTGATGCCACAATTGGAAAATTCCATCCTATAAAAGGTTATTTCATGTAAAAAAAAAGTTTAAATTTTATAAAATTACTTTCAGGCTAGAGGGCATGTGTAAAACATTAATGAATTTTGAATTTAGATTTGGGTTCCATCCCAAGACATATTGTTGTGCCTATGCTAATTCTTCAAAAGCCAAACAAACCTGAAATCTGAAACACATCTGGTCCCAAGCATTTCTGGGTAGGGATATTCAACCTGCATTATTTGTTTGTCTATCCAATTCCTTGACACTCCCCAACCTCTACATAATGGCTTCTGGTAAGAATATCAAGGCAATTTAAAAACTGGTGAGTGTTTAAATGGCTGCGAGGAAGGAGGCTTGTTAAACAGTGCTTTAGGCAGGGATGAATATGAACAAGCACATAGGTGCTAGAATAAGTCCTCTAGAGCCTGTGAGTAAAGTGTATGCAACAGACTGATTTGACAGGAGTGATGAAATGAACCCTGCGCACCGTGATCTCTGTGTGTGTGTCTAGACTCCACAGTGCAATGACTGGTGTTATCACATCAAGGGGTGTCTCTGCCCTCCAGCATCCAGCTGTGGTAAGCCAATGTGAAGCAGTGGCTAGAGATGGCAGAGGCAAGGAAGGAGAGCAGGTGCCAGAGGCTATGCTCTTCTTTCAAAAACCATAGCCAAACCAGAGACCCTTTCCTCTCAGCCTCACTCCCTAGAGGCATCTATGACCTTCTTCCCCTGTCCCTCCCATCATCAGTGTCAGGGTCCTGACTATCCTTTGTTCTTTACCCATCCCATGGAAGTACCCTTATAAAAACCACATTCTAAAACTCTCCTCAAATAAACTAATTGGAGCATGTCCTTTCCTGCCAGTGCAATCTCTGATCACTGTAGGTAGCTTGCCCAATCTACCCAGAGACTTTCACTCCATCCTAAGGACAGAGCTGCGATCTCTGATCACTGTGGGTAGCTTCCCCAATCTGCCCAGAGACTTTCAATCCATCTCAAGGACAGAGCATGGCCAAAGATATTAAACAAAGCATTCTGGAAAGGCTGGCTCAGAGTGTCAGCAAGTTAAACGCAGTATTGAGTATGTATTTTTTTTCTCCCTATAACGGGCAGCTCAAGGAATCAAAAGGGGAGCTGGGCAAAAATAAATAGTTTTGGAAAATAAATCCATCTGTTGTCTCACCTTCATGTTTAACTCTTTCAACTCATTCTCCCTCACTGGATGGTCTGTATAAAGCTTGTACCTGAGATGAGATTTTTTTTCATGACTCTTTATCTGACAAGTCATGCCCAGCCTGGCAGAGCACCTAGAGGAAAAGCCATAGCTCAAAAGGTCCTAAGTAAACACTTTCTACCATTAATTTGGATGCACAAAGAGATAGTCTGGTGAGTGGGACAGATAGGCTGCATCAGCACATTACAACCACTATATTGTAGAAAAGGGGCTGGAAATGCTGTTTCCCCCATGTTCTGGCAAATTATGGCTACAAGAGCTATATCTACATGGCAGCCTTGCACATATGTAGCAGCCTGCAGTCAAGCCAGCCTGTATGTTATGTCTGGTCCTATCCCTGCGGTCACTCATCTTTAGCACATGTAGCAAAACATTTTCAGCCCCACGCTAGGTGTGTGTCTTGCCTTTGGTAGCCATGTCAATCACTTCAGTGATGTGCATATTTAAGTCTCGCACACCTCTGAGTAGGGAGAAGCTCAAAGCTTAGGAGACAAACCACAAGTCAGGCTAAGTACTGCCAATGCCATGTGCATGTATGACCTCGTGCCTCCACAACTGTACAAAGGTTTGGCCTGATTGGGTGTGAGAAAGGGGACGGAAGAAAGCAATCAGGATCACATCTTAATGAAATAGTCTGTGTGCTATGCAAACACTATCAACGGGAAGGAAGGGCAGGGAGGTGAGAGCTAGACTCTCAGAGCTGCTCAGGGGCTCATGGGGGCTCCCATGTTGGAAGGCAGTGGGGCGGGGTTGTCTCTGGTGTTCTTTTTTTTTTCAATAAGTGACCTTGGCCACACACCATTTCACATCCTTGTGGTGCCACTGTGTCTAAGTGATTGCCTGGGCTGGGGTGGAAGTGAAAGACAGCTGGTAAGTAGGCAAGCGTCTTCCCTGGAGAGCAGTCGTCTAGTTAGAAAGCCCCCTTTCTGCCATCTGAGTCGGGGAAACAGACGAAGCAGGAGGCAGAACCAGCAAGCAAATGCAGCCTGAGTGGCTGGAGGCTTGTCCTTTTCCATCTATCTCCTGGAGAGCCTTTTTCCGGTGGCTTGTGTGGAGGAAGGGAGGTAGGGCTCCCCAGGGTATGGAAAAATGAGCACTCCTAGAGATAAGGAAATACAGGATTCTCTAAGTGCAGCAAGCTCATTGGCTCTCTCTAGATAGTTAATTAAAGTACGGCAGTCCGCACAGGAGCAAGATGTCTCTCTGCCAATGGGATCGGTGATGCTCTCTCTGCTCAGCCTGTTCTTTCATACCTGAGCAGGTATCACCCTTGCCCATTTTCTCTTGCATTTCTTCATCACTGGCCCTGGGTCAGTTGCGTCTCTCTCAGGGAAGCACACATACTTAGGCTAACTGGCTGTTGATGGTGGGGAGGATGGACAAGACCTGCCTCCTCACTCCTCTTGACCATCACCAGTAGCAGACAGTATTGAGTAGATCACAGTGGGAATTTTAGGGGTGCAGGGAGACAGGAAATAGCCCACAGGCTAAGACATCTCTTGTTTTATCTGTAGTATGTACTGAGACTGTGGGATGTAAAAGTAACTCCCTTGGGCCAGATGGAAAGGCTCAGAAGAGCCTCACGAGTGTCTTAACCCGAGGGAAAATGTGGCTTCTGCTGTACTTCAGATGCTAACCAAAGAAATATAGCTAGAATAAATCAGATCTTAGCCTTTAGTGACTCAGGTCCACAGAGGAAATAGCTCAAGACTCAGTCAAGAGGAACTCAAGCCTCAGGTGAGCACAGGGAGGGGGTGGAGCACCTCAGGAATGTGAGCCACAGAGCAGAAGGCTGGGAGGAGAATAGAAGCCAGGCCAGGTGTCTGGTCTTTGGTCCCCAGCGCTGTGCCCACTAACTCAGGAGTGGTATCTGTTCTTCTGACTCTGTCAGGTTCTTCTCATCATCTCTTTGTGGCTTCCCAAGCCTCTGCTTCTGTTTCTAGCCAGCAATGCCTATTTCTATGTTCTGAGGCTCACCTTTAGGCTATAGACCTCTGATCTCACACCACACAGAACTAGAGTGTGTATCCTCCAGGCAGCCATCAGCAGGCTGCCCATCGGGCATGAGTGCCTGAGCCATCTTGTGGGTCTCTGCCTGAGGCAGAGCTCGCACTAGGCTTCCTGCCTTGCTTTGCCTCCCTGCTTCTGCTCCCTCTTCTAGGATGTTGTCCCTCATAGGTCATATGCATCTGGTCCCTACTTCAAGGTGTCTGTAATTCTCATGCCTGCTTCYGGACTAGTAGGACCCATAAGAAGAGAGAGAATGAGAAGGTTTCAGGTTGCACAGCAAAGTGAATGGAAGGGAAAGGCTTCTCTGTAGCCACATGCTGGGAACAGGGCAGACAAGATGGCCCCTGCCTCTACCGAAAGCACCATAGCCACATAGAGCCTGAAGCCAGGAACAGAGGGCAGAGAGATGTAAAC
>BDUI01017522.1:17855-28200 GCA_002335545.1 Apodemus speciosus
GGTGTTGTTTCCCTAATTTCTTTCTTCCCATTTGTCATTAGTATAAAAAGGGCTACTGATTTCTTTGAGTAAATTTTATATCTAATCACTTTGCTGAAGTTGGTTATCAGCTGTAGGAGTTTCTTAGTAGAATTTTGAGGGTTGCTTATATATACTATCATATAATCTATAGATAATCATATAGATCTATACTATCATATAATTATCATATAATCTGATTACATTTTCTTTCAAATTTTTATCCCCTTGATCTCCTTTTATTGTCTTATTTGCTCTAACTAGAACTTTGAGTACTATATTAAACAGAGAGCTTGAGAATGGATAGCCTTGTCTTATCCCTAGTTTTAGTAGGATTGCTTCACGTTTCTCTTCATTAAATTTGATGTTGGCTATTGATTTGTGTATATTGCTTTTATTTGGATGGAACTAGAAAATATCATCCTAAGTAAGGAAATCCAGACCCAAAAGGCCATGCATGGTATGTACTTATTGATGCATGGATATTAGCTATAAACTCCCAGATACCTATGACATACCCCACAGACCCCAAAAAGTTAAACAAGAAGGAAGTCCAAGGAAGGATACTTGAATCTCATTTTGAAGAGGGAATAAAATAGTCATAGGAGGTAAAGGGAGGGATGGAAATAGGTGGGCGTGGGAGGGGGAGGCCAATTATGGGGTCAGGATCAGGTGTGGGGAAAGACAGAAGAGAGAGCCTGAGGATCAGGAAAATAAATGGAAATCTGCAGCTGCCAGGCATGGGGTTGAGGATATATCTCTAGGAAATGCTAGAGACCTGGGATAGGGGAGGCTCCCAGGAGTCAATGCAGGTGACCTTGGCCCAGATGCCTAGCAGTGGGGCTATGGAACYGCCTCCTGTAGCCAGGCAGGACCTCCAGTGGAGGGATAAGGATACCAATGCACCTATACAACATTCAGACCACAATTTGTCCTACTTAAAAGAAATCCAGGGACAAAGATGGAGCTCAGTCTGAGGGAATGGCCAACSAATAACTGGCCCAACTTGAGACCCATCCCATGGACAAACACAAATCCTTGAAACTATTGATATTCTGTTATGTTTGCAGATAGCTTAACATAACCACCCTCTGAGAGGCTCTACCCAGTAGGTGACTGAAAGAAATGCAGATACCCATAGCCAAATATTAGATGGAGGCAAGGGACTGTTATGGAATAACTGGAGGAAGGATTAAAGGCCCCGAAGCAGATAAGAATTTCGCAGGAAGACCAAGAAAGTCAACTAACCTGGRTCTCYGGGAGCTCTTAGAGACTGAGCCAYCACCCAATRAACAAAAAAGGGCTGGACTGAGTCCCCCAACACATATSTATCAGAATCACAGCTCAGTCTCAATGTAGGTCTCCCAACAACTAGAGCTGGGGCCATCCCTATAGTTGTAGCTCGACTATGGAATCCACTCCCCAACAGGGCTGTCTTGTCTGGCGTCAATGGGAGAACTTGTGCCTAATCCTGCAGAGAACTGATGCACCATGGTGGCAGGGGGATACCCAGGATGGGCCCTATTCTCTCAGAGAAGGAGAGAGGGTTTGGAGAAGAGACACCCACCGTGAGGAAGGAATTGGGATGGGGCTTAGCATTTGTGATATAAAAATAAATAAATAAAATTATATGTGCATMTAGGCATTCATTCAGAATTTATTAAGTGAGATTTAGAGTAGCCACCATAGCTAAACCACACCTGAGAAGCTAAGAAACTGGCATTTACTCAGTCCTTTAAGCCAGTTGCCTCGACAGCTACAATTGTTAGATTTCTCTCAGTGTGGGTAGTCGTGGTGGTGGTGGTGGTGCCAGAGCCTGTAGTTAATCACTTACTGCACAWGGCACAAGGCAGAGTCCCTCAGTRGTCCCAGTCCTGTGACTGAAGCCTGGAAATGTCTTGTAGAATATTTGGTCCTAGTCCATKATAAAATCTTGGAAAGGCTCATTCTGATGTCAGGAAAGAAAGCAGTAGATGCAGAAGCAGCATCTGCAACAACACTACACAACTTAGGAAGAAGGGGGAAAGGCAACAGAGCTCAAGGGAGTAACCTTCTGTCTGCCATGYGGAATTTTATCTGATCTGCTACGAGAAGTGGTTCCCACTATGTGGTAGGTTATCCCATATCAATCAAGGCAGTGAGGAGAGTTTTGCAGGTGAGGCTCCTAATTCAGGTGATTTCTAACTTGTGGCAAGTTGACATTAAAACCAGCTACAGAAAGGAGGAACAACTTAGTGGAGAATGGAAAGATGGCAATGGTGTCACATTGGAGCATTCAAGGGTTGGGACTGATGATAGTTGGCTTGACAACAGTATAGGACTCATTGTCCTTAAAGAAATTGAAAGAGTTGTGCTTAGTCTTGGGAGCTCTGTTTGTACATTCTAGGGTATCAATATCACACCTTTCACAGCAGTTGGAAAATGCAGTTGTCTGCTTGATGAGGTGGTGAGCTCCACATTAAGATTTTAATCAGTGTCTGCCTGACCCCAGATCAAAAATCCTTAGAGATGCTTCTGAACGAGGCAGGAAGTTTCACACCACAGCTGCTAAGTCATCTACCAATTTGTAAATGTCACTGTCATGATACTGTACTTTGCTTGTAATAAATGCAAAGATTGTATAATAATAGCATCTTCTAATCAATTGCTTTAAAGGAATGTTTACCAAGGAAACTGTTCAATCATAATTNTATCAGAATCACAGCTCAGTCTCAATGTAGGTCTCCCAACAACTAGAGCTGGGGCCATCCCTATAGTTGTAGCTCGACTATGGAATCCACTCCCCAACAGGGCTGTCTTGTCTGGCGTCAATGGGAGAACTTGTGCCTAATCCTGCAGAGAACTGATGCACCATGGTGGCAGGGGGATACCCAGGATGGGCCCTATTCTCTCAGAGAAGGAGAGAGGGTTTGGAGAAGAGACACCCACCGTGAGGAAGGAATTGGGATGGGGCTTAGCATTTGTGATATAAAAATAAATAAATAAAATTATATGTGCATMTAGGCATTCATTCAGAATTTATTAAGTGAGATTTAGAGTAGCCACCATAGCTAAACCACACCTGAGAAGCTAAGAAACTGGCATTTACTCAGTCCTTTAAGCCAGTTGCCTCGACAGCTACAATTGTTAGATTTCTCTCAGTGTGGGTAGTCGTGGTGGTGGTGGTGGTGCCAGAGCCTGTAGTTAATCACTTACTGCACAWGGCACAAGGCAGAGTCCCTCAGTRGTCCCAGTCCTGTGACTGAAGCCTGGAAATGTCTTGTAGAATATTTGGTCCTAGTCCATKATAAAATCTTGGAAAGGCTCATTCTGATGTCAGGAAAGAAAGCAGTAGATGCAGAAGCAGCATCTGCAACAACACTACACAACTTAGGAAGAAGGGGGAAAGGCAACAGAGCTCAAGGGAGTAACCTTCTGTCTGCCATGYGGAATTTTATCTGATCTGCTACGAGAAGTGGTTCCCACTATGTGGTAGGTTATCCCATATCAATCAAGGCAGTGAGGAGAGTTTTGCAGGTGAGGCTCCTAATTCAGGTGATTTCTAACTTGTGGCAAGTTGACATTAAAACCAGCTACAGAAAGGAGGAACAACTTAGTGGAGAATGGAAAGATGGCAATGGTGTCACATTGGAGCATTCAAGGGTTGGGACTGATGATAGTTGGCTTGACAACAGTATAGGACTCATTGTCCTTAAAGAAATTGAAAGAGTTGTGCTTAGTCTTGGGAGCTCTGTTTGTACATTCTAGGGTATCAATATCACACCTTTCACAGCAGTTGGAAAATGCAGTTGTCTGCTTGATGAGGTGGTGAGCTCCACATTAAGATTTTAATCAGTGTCTGCCTGACCCCAGATCAAAAATCCTTAGAGATGCTTCTGAACGAGGCAGGAAGTTTCACACCACAGCTGCTAAGTCATCTACCAATTTGTAAATGTCACTGTCATGATACTGTACTTTGCTTGTAATAAATGCAAAGATTGTATAATAATAGCATCTTCTAATCAATTGCTTTAAAGGAATGTTTACCAAGGAAACTGTTCAATCATAATTSAAAACATATTTCATAAGATTTGACATATATGGCAGTGTATTTTATATAAGAAACTGAATCCTGGATTTTTAGATTTATAGAATATATTTCTCTTCTTCCATCTCCTCTTTGTTTTATTCTTACTTCTTTATTTTTGAGACAGGGTCTTGTGTAACTCAAGCTGACCTTATATATATCATGTAGTTGAGGATGAGTTTAAATATATACTCTATATCTGTCTGTCTGTCTATCTCTGTTTATCTGTCTGTCTGTCTGTCTGTCTGTCTGTCTGTCTGTCTGTCTATATATCATCTATTTAATACTCCCCCTTTCTCTCTCTCCATAGTTTCATTATGTATCCCTAGATATCCTGGAATTTTCTSTGTATACCAGGCTGATTACAAACTCATAAGGATCACCCTGACTCTGCCCAATTGGTGCAAATACTSGGATTCATGGCTTGTGCCACCAATCATATCTGACAATGAACCAAGCTCTGGGAAATTAGGTGTTGCTCACTATGTCCAGAATATCTTTGCTTTAATGATTGCTTATGGGCTTTATCCACACAATAATTAAATTGTTTTGTTAATGTAACTTTATACCAACCTTACCTCTCCCACAATTTCATAGCTTACATATTCATATTCTTCTTGACGATTGGCTACATTTGATTGGGTTCTTCCTGTTCTTATTTTAAACCAGTTTTCTATACTTTCAAAATCTTTTTCGAGATTACTAAAATAACTGTTAGCTTACTAAAAGAACTGGATACTCCAAAAACAGGTTTTCAATTATCTGCTGCTATCTTTCAATCTTTTATACTTATTTATTAACATATCAAGAATGTATATTTGCTTACTAGTGCTTTAGTAAAAATTTCAAAGTATCAGTATTTCTATGACTTCCTACATGTGTTTGTTCGGCTTTAAAAAACACAATAATATAAGAAACATAGTGACTTGAAATGAGTTCATGAAAAAGGAATCTGTTTTTACTTGCAAGACTTGTGAGATATGCACTGAGTTCCCAAGGGGGAAAAGACAGTATTTTAACAGAGGCAGGAAGCTTACATCAGCCTCAAGCCAAAACAAATAGTGTGTTTTTTTTCTTTACAGAAAATTCATAGTCAAAGTTGAGGAGGAAAGGCCATTACCAAGTTGCTGTTTACTGTAGCTCTTTTCAATGTCTCCCTGGAGACCTCTTTCCCTGCCTTTGAGGCCATGGCCAAATGAAGGCTGCTGCTTTTGGGAACATAACAAGAATATGACATGGCTCTTACCTTCATTTTCTGTAGCTTGGAATATGAGACTTCTGACCTCATAGGACTTCATCCATGAGAAGGACTTGGATGGTTAAGGATCTGTTGTTCATTTTCCAAACCAGTACTTAGACTTTAGCAGAAAGAAGCCTGCTGAAGTGATTTCGTTCACTTCCAATTTAAACAATTCCTCCACACTTGCCTTTGTTCTTTGTGTATCTTCTCATTCTTCTCCCTTCTCTGCATTCTTATTTTCTCTGCTGTGTGGCTGTGTAGATGACCTCACACCCAGCTGAAGAAGCAAGCACATTCTAGACAGTATCTGAGATACTCATTGGCTTAAAATCTTATTTTTCTTGTAAATTCTGCAACACACACCTATTGTACATGAGGTTAAGACAATGAATGATCCTTGTAGGTATGAGGCTTGATTCAAAACTGACTGAAGCAAAATCTCTAAGTAATGTCCCTAAAGGAAGAATTTAGATGCATGCAGATATTCCAATGTYTGTGCTAGTCAGTGATGGACAGTTCAGTAGACGGGGAAATCAAAGAGATCAAAGAAAATAAAACTCTGAGATTCTTTTGTCATATTCACATTATTCTTTAGATTGTAGGAATCAGCTCTGAACCAAGCCACACAGCTAGAAAATATCAATCTGCAAAGCTACAGGGCTGTAGAGGGCACTGCTGTACCACACATGCAATTYGACTTATTGATGAAGGCTTAAGCAAGATTTCATTAAAGAGTTCTGCAGGTCTCAGATACAGAAAAAGCACATAAACTATTTATAATCAATTTAAACTTTGAGAAAATTAGGTAACTGTGTAAAATATTTATATGCAGTTTTTGGAAACGAATGTTTCTTTTGTCGGAAAAAGTATCTGTCTTTCTGCAGGAACTGTGAGCAGGTATGTTTTTTATTAGCTTTTCCAGTCAAGGACTCATGAAGGAGAATATATGTTTCTGCCATGGAATTCTTTGAAACCTTCTGCCTTAAAATGTATTTAAAAGTAAACAAAAAATGGCATACTGAGTTCCTGGATGCTGCAATCTTTTAATTGGTTTTGCCATGGCTGTGTTGAGTTAATCTCTAATCGGAAGGCTTCTGTGTAATTATGTAAACTCTACAACTCAAGGCATCTCTCAAAAAATAAAGAAACCTCAAAGCTGTGGCTGCTCAAGATAATCCCATAGGTAAGTAGCCACATGTATCTTATTAAACTCTGAAAAATAAGGACTGTCAAGGTGAGAGTCTAGTACAGAAGCCAGAATCTGCACTTCATATAGTTTAAAAGCATATTTTTTTTTAAAAAATCCCTCAAGGAATAAATTGTGCCATTTAAACTGCTATATATGGATAGCAAATTACTTAACAAATTTGTAAATTAAATTGAAGTTGAAATATGGCTATGCAAGTTTAATATTGAAGACTGGCAGAATTTCTTTTTAAACCTGTGAAGAAGCTCATGTGAACTATTACTCTTAAAACAGCAAGAAAAGTTCACTTAGTCATGGTGGCAGAGGTCTGCAGTCCTCATACTCAAATGCTAAGACACAAGAATTAAGGTTAGTTTTGAGATAGCCTGGGCTACCTAGTGAGTTCCAAGTCAGCCTAATTTATGGAGTGAAACCCTGCCAACCATCATATGCCCATACAAAAATTACTAGGAAAATTTAACTTGGTACTTTTAAGTAAAATAGATGACCTTCAATTACAAAACATTTTAACTTAAAATAACAATTCACCTTGGATCATGGTTTCTCATCCACTGATATGTTTCTGGAATGTGAAGCATGTTAGTAAGGAAGATATTTCACAGGAGTCATTGTTCATACATGTCATGGTTTATAGTTTGGTGATTTAACTCTCATAGCAACATAGAAAAAAGAGGGATTTAAAGATGACTAATGCTGAAGACAAGAAGATTGTTATGCAGTGATTTGGAGCTTGGGACATGAATAAGGGAAGGAGGAAAAGTTTTGGAGATTTATTTAATTGCCATGATTCATAGATTTTACTTCCTTCGTGGTAAAGAAGACTGTGTGAGAAAATGGGTTAATTAATTGTGTAGGAGGGGGATGTTTGTTTATATCTTGGGTTGATACACATCTGTGCTTATATGAAAACAATCACTGCACAATGTGAAGCAGAGAAAAGTAACCATTTTTATGAATCTGGCTGTCAATTTATTTGAATTAGTCAAAGCAGAGAAAAGTTGAGTTTGAGTTGCTTACCCTTCTACCTTGGTTCTGGAGATAATTCACTATTAATCGTCCCCAGTAGCAAATATTTCAAAATAAGGTTAATCTGAAGTAATAACCTTGACTTAAGCTCCTTTCCATGTCAGATGGTTACACTAGAGTCTGTACAGTTTCAAAAGAGCCCAACAATTTCAAAAAGTCCAACACTTGAAGGAAAAAGGTGAAAGCTGAATTTCTAGCAAACTATAGAAAAATCATTTGATATCAGAGTAAGTGTTGTTCTAACCTAGAACTTGCCCTGTGGGTTCAGTGTAGAGTCAGATAGTAGTTGTTTGAGTATACTCTTATATAACGTTGGCCTATGGCCTCCTGGAACTCTAGTTGTGGTCTTTCCCGAGCACAGTGCAGAGGACAGTAACTCTTCAGGGAAATTTCTCAGCATCAGGGTGWATGAACATAATAATGAAGTGTTTCATGCTAATCAAATTTGGGATAATCTAAYTCATAGCAACAGGAACATTGTATTATGTCAGTGCCTCATGGTCTTATGCCTGAGATACTTTATTCAACTACTCCAATTTTATGCAATYTMTTAGGAAATCTCCTACTCTTACATTAACAATAAAACACATGTTGGACAACTTCTTATCTCCACAATGACTAAAACTGACTCTAATGCTATTCTGAGTTCTTGCTTTGTGCACTCACATGTCACCACTACTTGAAACCTCACTTYGCATTCATGATTAGTTAGAAATTCAAAATACATAGACTATAAAAATCTGAGGGCATTTTTTCTTTCTAATATTATCCCTGTTCTAATATTATCCCATACTATCCCTGTTCACTTCAGATCCAGAGAGTAGTACTAGAATGTATCAGTTTCATTTATACTTAATAAGTTTGTAGATTCTTCCTTTCTCTTAATTTTCCCTGGTTCAATCCCTCATGTTCTTCAAATACCTTCCTAAGCAACATCTCTTTGGATATTATTACTAATCTCCTATAGTTAGGTGATAGACTTAATAATTTGTTAGTTTGATATTAATCTTCTCTATTAGATCATTAACTCTTGGATATCAGAAGTTTCAACTAAATCATAGAGCATAGAACACAGCCTCATACATGATGAATGTTGTACTATGATTATTAAATTTATGAATAGATGAGAGAATTAATGAATGACAGAGCTATCTGAAGGGATGTCCCTGATTTTGTTATTGTTATATTACAAAGAACTCAGAAGCTGGTAATGTGAGCACTATAAGTCTGGAAGAACTTGTAAATGTATCTTCTCACATTTTTTTTTTTAATCCAAGGACAAATCAAATTCTAGGATGATTCATAAGCTTGTTTTCGTGTACAGCAAGGTATTTAGCACAGAGTTGACAATATGGTGGATTTGAAAAATCTGTGAGTTTCCAATGTCAATGTCTTAGTTGGGGTTTTTGTTGTTGTGAAGAGACACCATGACCTCAGCAATTCTTATAAAGGAAAGCATTTAATTAGGTCTGGCAGAGGTTTAGTACATTACTATCATGGCAGGAAACATGGCAGATATAGGGCTGGAAAAGGAATTGAGACTTCCACATCTGAATCATCACACAGCAGGAAGGGAACTGCCTTGAGCACATGAAACCTCAAAGCCTGACCTCACGGTAACACCTTGCAGTAACACAGTTACTCCAATACAGCCATACTTATTCCAACAATGCSACAYCTTCTAAGAGAGCCATTCCCTATGCACCTATGGGGGYCATTTTTATTTAAACCACCACAGTTTGATTCATGAATTTTATAGCCCAGAAATGCCCACTAACATCTCTAATTTTCCATCTGTATTGTTATACTAACTAGAGTATTAATGCAGTGAAGTTTGGATAAGATGGCTGTTACAAGCCTGATGAACAAGTGATTCACTGAGACAGGGAGATGGAGTTGAAGAGCTTTAATTTGAATGCTCAAAGATTTGAACACATTTTCTTAACAAACAGGTAAAATGGTGAAAGTAATACCATGGCTGTCATTTCCCATCAAGTAACTGCAGTGAATATTGATGAAATATAAATACAGTTTATACCGGAAATTTGTTTGGAAGAGATATTTATGAAACAACATTGGAATGTGACCAAGACAATAATATTTTTAAAATTGAACTGCTTTCAGCTACCCTGGTTTGCAAATAAATTATGGAATGTTAAGATAGGAAAAATGTATGAATATGAGCTATTTGAATTGGAAAATAGGGACTTAAATCATCTTGTCTATCATAATGTCAAGGCTGGCTTTCTTTATAAGCTCTCTGAATCAAGATAAACATAACGAAAAGGTTTAGTACTTTAAATATCACSAGCTCATCCTCTTTGGGYGAAAAGATTTGATATACATTTAATTTGACATTTTTAGCACTTTTGTACTTATGTAGACTTGATTTTGATGGACCATTTATATCATTCTATCTTCAGTGAGTAAAGGAACTCTCCCCTTTGATATATTCAAAATAAATACTATACTTCATTTTTCCATGATTAGCTATTCCAATATCGAATCCTGAACCATTGGAAGCCTGAAGATATGTGGTTATTATAAAAGCAATACCAAAGATTTTTGTTCTCATCTTTGTCACTAAAATAATAAAATGGGTGAAAGGACCACAACTGTTTATAAAAACTGAAATTGTGTCTGTGAAAACTTTCACTGCAGAGTTAGATGTTTCTTTATTTCCTGTGATTAACTTGCTGCCTTTATCAATTCTCCAGTGACACACATCAGAGTCCTGTCCAGTAGTTCCTCAGCATCAGTCACAGAAGAATCCATGTATCACCTAGAA
>BDUI01017524.1:34937-46372 GCA_002335545.1 Apodemus speciosus
AGATCCCTTGAGTTTGAGGCCAGCCTGGTCTACACAGCAAGTTCCAGGACAGCCAAGGCTACACAGAGAAACTCTGTCTTGAAAAACAAAACAAAAAGTTATATTAAGAACATGTGCCTGAAAGCTCCCCCAAAATTGAGTTGTTGGATTCTGTCCAATTCTGTTCATGTGTATGTATACACGTGTGTTTGTGTGCATGTGTGCATTAGCACTTGTGAAGTAGCTGATTCTGTAGGGACGAGTTAACTTTTGCATTGCCTGTACATTTTACTTCCTCCCCAGTAAGTGGCATTACTGGCCCTCAGCCATAACCCAAGAAGTACAGACAGCCATCACATTAATGCTAACAGAATAAATTAGAAATCACCTACATACTTGTGAAAAGCGATCACTCTCCTCAGACATGCTGTGAGGATTGATATCAGCATGTTGGGTCCCAACATAGATTCTGAGTTTCCATTACCCACTGCTACAGCACAATGAGAAAATGCTTGTATTTTCATTAGAAAAATATTAAATGGCGATTACCTGGTGATTACCAGGTTCTCGCAAGTTTCGGGACAGACACACTTCTACTTGTGAACGTCTACTGGAATACGACCGTCTCTGCATGTTGTGGTAGACTCCACCCACCCGAGAATCCCAGGAGACAAGGAATCTCATGAGCAGGTGCCTCAGTGCCAGGGCACCCCCATGAAGATGCAACCGGGATGTTGCAGATGGGAACAGTTGATGGCCTTGTCCATTCAGGAATCTAAAACTCAAGCTCCCTCGCCTTTCCAAGAGTCATTAAAATGAAGGATTTTTAAAAAGTATAGAGAACAGATGACTAGTAAAGATCAGACCAAGTAAGATTTAGTTGTCTATATTAAAATATGCCAAACATCATAGTAGAACTTTTTGACCATTACTACTTAACTATCATGTCAAATCAGCATGGAGTTTTACGAATCGTCATTGGAGAAAGCTTCACTGTTCTCCAGCACACAATTTAAGGAAAAATTTGTATGTTGTTTTCCTTGCCTATTTTTGGTGGGTTGAGTGACAGGCAGCTGAGATTTAGCTTTAAATAGTGRTAAGGTATGAAGGACTATATTAGGTATAAACAAGGAAGCCATGCTGGGAACTCATGAGCTGCCTGCGGACCAGAAGTCGGGTTGCTTGGATTGGACAGAGCAATACATGTAAAAATCCCATTTTGTTTCAGTACACATAAATCTTAAAGCCCTTGGTTTTAGCATGGGCCGATTTACATTCTTTCAAGTGAAGATTGATAACTGTACTTCTGAGAACCTAGCATTAAGGGACAGTCACATTTGGATATTGTATTTCTTAAATTGGGGGTCATCCTAAATGTCCATTGTAATGAATTCTCTGACRTTGAAAGGCAGTGTGAGTGCACGCTATAGTATTTCCAATGATGGCTAGAACATGCCTGACAGCTCACCATAGTGTCTCCACCACGTTGCCTGTGGCTTTACCAGTTCCCTGCCAGCATTTGCTAGACACCTTCAAAGCCTGCTTAGACTTGTTTTCCTACCAGAATGTCCTACACATAAATAAAGGAGATGCTTTTTAACRTGATCTGAGTGGGCTCAACATGTCAGCATGGTAGGATCATGATCTTGATTTATAAAAAACAAAATGAAACAAAAAAAAAACCACAGTTGATTTATACATTGTTTTTATTGCATTTTAAAACCGTTGTGTTCCACTAAACACACAATCTGTTAAATCCCCTGGACTTATTTCATGTCAGTTTTGAGAGGCAGTCTAATCTCATCTACCAGATCATCAAATTTTCTTTAGCCACCTTGAAGGAGTTCATCTTTTCTTCGGCTAAAACTTAATGTCATCACAGTTATTTTTCTATTATTTTTCTTCTCTCCTGAGTATTCCCTCTACAGTACCAGTGAGCATTCCTTTTTTTCCCTTTCAAAATAAGAATGTCAAAATCATGTAGTCAGAAAAAGGAACTTCTTAAAATGAGTGTTTCTTTGCCTATTGTTTCTCCTGAACACAGGGCACACAGGGACTTCCTACAAGAATCTTGGTGGGTTTCTTGCTAAGTTCTGGGCAACCATCCTTATATTCCAAGAGAGTCATGGTACACATGTGATAATAGTACTGCATTTCTGATATGAAAGATTAGTTAGTCTGACAATGAAAATACAAGTCATCTGTGTTTATAGCACAAGGGCCAGTGGGATGCTATGCTAAATAGTCTAATATCATAAACATATTTTAATAAATTTTATATATCTTCACACAGCTTTTTCCCCCTCTACTTTTGACCCATTATTTCCTCCTTGGGTTTTCTACATGGAGCCAGTTTACCAACCATAAAATATATACAAAGGGACTGAATATAGTTTTATTCTGAATAAACTTAATAAGAAATACAATATTGAAACATGCAAGCTAATTGGCTAGATTAATTTTGTCCAAATCATTTATCAAAATTCAAATTCCAAGGAACAAATGGGTTTTCAACACACATTTATAAAAATACTAGAACTGGACAATCAACCTTGTCATTGCCACGTTGTGTAAATGTTTTCCCAGGTGTTCAGGAAACAGGTGTATTAAGTCAGAAGAAACATGTGACTGTGTCTTTAACAGTCAATTAGCAATACATGGAGTTATTTTACAATCATAATTAGGTAACATAACATTGCCRCAGAGGTATTTTAAAAGAAACATACTTTTTAAATTTCTGGGGTTTTCATAGAAAAAGTATCAATAGCCAAGGGCCTCAGCTTAGAGAAAGCAGAATAATGCTTTCCATGTGAGTTTACACAGTAGCTGGGTGAAAGTAATCTGCCTTGATGCAGCCATTATTCTCTCTTGGTCTCAGAAGAGTAAGGCTGTGATTCTAGGTTAACAGTCTTCATCTTAATCATCAAAAGGTCTAGGTCTCCATCACACGTTCCTCTTACACTGTGTTCTTCCTCTTACCCGCCATGATCCAATATTTAATTAAAACTATGTTGTGAGGCTTAGGAGGGGTTGGCATTGATTTCAAACATCAGTTCAGGACACCTTAAAAGAATGACAYGTTTTATTTTTATTAAGACTCCAGAATGCTGAGCTGCCTCTCAAGTGTTGGCTTGTTGCTCTGTCATCTTGGGAAAACTCATTTTTTGTAATTCTCATAGATCTGTCCTCCATAGATCTGTTTTCTTACAGAAATTACAGGATTGGAATTTAGCGGGGGGAAGTATACACTTAGTAAAAAACACTTAAGGTTTGTCTCAATTTATGCCCTGAAGTATGAAATGTGGGAAACTAAACCAACCAGACAGTATGATGTTTTTAATGTCAGAGTATTTGTGTTATCAATACATAAAAACCAGAAGGGAAGATGTAACGCTCCACAAAGGAGGAAAACTCTGCAAAGTACGTGCTTTTAAAAACTAGTTATTTTGAAATATCAAAGAGGCTCCACTCAGGAAAGGTATATGTGCTTCTTGCACAGCGACAGAAAGAGAAGCCAGTCTCACTGAGGATGCTAGAACTCTTCCATTTGTCACACCGCTCACTGCACTATGGTTACAAGCATCTTCTCCTGCTTATAGCCGCCATCGAGGGTTCTAAGCCGATCATTGCTGCCTTTTCGTGCCGCTCTCTTAGGCTTTAGCAGTCTTGACTGTAGTTAAGCTAAGTGGGCTGAGTTGCTCCAAATGGTTCCTGACGTTTGTCTTATCTTATTTCTGGCAATGTTTTGAAAAGGAAAATGTCCTAGCTCAATGGAAAAGCTGCCCACCCAGACAGTAGACTTTCCTCTCAGTTCCGACAAGCTGCCCACCTGCGTGGGATGACGGGAGATTGGAGAATGCTTACAGATCATCCGATAAACCATTTAGCTTGCCTCGCTCTCAAGTGTCACAATAATGCCCCATACCCTTTCAGGAAATTCTTGTTATTTTCTTATAACATATTTTCTATGTTGATGAGTGGGATGTATGCTGTTCACCTGTCAGTAGGAAAAAGCGTAGGTTTCACTCATGGCATCTGTTGAAGATGATGATCATATATGGAATACATTGTGTAGGTGCTTCAAAGTTGACCTGTTTTGAATCCAGTCCTCCTTGCCCTGCCTCCTTATGTCTTCTCTGTATTAGAATGTTCTCCCTGACTAGAAATGCAGTATCGCAGAATGGGAAATTTGTAAAGAGCAGTGCTTACTATAACTTACGTTTCAAGTCTAAGGGAAACAGCTTAGATTAAAACGTGGCAAGAGACAAAGACTGTCTATTGTCTGTGACTCTTCAGATCTGTTTCCCTCTCCTTAGGAAGCTACCAGGATTCAATTGTGCGAACTCCATTCTAATGACCTTAGGTATCCTAATCACTTCACCTGAAGACTCTACCGCTAAACACCATAGTGGAAGTTTCTACACTGTGGCTAGCCCACAATGAATTTTAAATCTCATACATGAAGCTCTAGGAGGCACAAAGTATATTCAAACCCCAGCACCATGCTTCCAGTACTGTTCAGGTCACAGTCACCTGAATAGTGGGACTATTCTAATGCACTATATATAGTATTTCTACACCTGACTCACCAACTCATCTCTGAGGATCTTTATTTTCATGAAAAGCCCATTTGACTTTTGATTTATGTAACATAAACCTGTGTAATTTTCCTAGAACTGTACTGTTAAATTGAACAAGTGGTTGTCTTAGGGGGAAATGTGCAATTAAAGCATTTAGAGGTATCCTCTAGTTATCTGCAAGGTTTATAAAAGGACCCTGGGAACATAGGATGCTGAAGAAATATTTCATGGGACCAGGCAAAGTAAAATCAATGTTCATTTAGAGCATTTGGCTGACTTCGTGTGTGTGTGTGTGTGTGTGTGTGTGTGTGTGTGTGCGCGCGCGCGCAGGGTTTATCTACTTATATGTGATATACACATTTGTGCACATGCTAATACCAATGTGTTACATACATCTGTCTGTGGAGGTCAGAGGTTAACAGTGGCATCCTCTTCAGTTATAGCCCACCTCTACTGGGACAGGTTCTCACTGAATGTAGAGTTCATCAGCGGGCAAGTCTGACTGACCTGAGAGCCTCCACAATCTGCTGTGGTGTTACTGCACCTGGCAGCTTACCAACTGAGCCATCTCCTCGACCCCTGATGCTGACTTTGAAGCATTGGAAAAATACCAGCAGTCTTTCCTGCCTATTGTTGACTTCTTTCTTCAATATGTCTTTGGGCATGTGTGTTTCGGAAAATTTGTGTTTTGAACAGCTCACATGGTAACAACCCTAAAAGAACAATTATAGAATTCTTTCGACCCATAATTTTGTTTTAGAATTTTTTTCTGAGTATCCGGCACATTAATATGATTTAAAAGAATGATATATGTTCCTATTAAAAAAAATCACTATTTTATGGCCCTGTGACCTTTTGCCTCCGTAGTACTTGCAATTATTTCTCCTCATTCCTAAAAAGGATATTGAATGTGTTTACCCCCACTGCAGTGTCTAATCTGCCTTATTAATACTGTGAGCCCATCGTCAAGGTCCATTAGCTCAGTAACAGTGGGAGGTAGCATTCCTAGGCAGGGAACATCCTGCCCTTACTATCTACTGTGATGAGTTTTGTGCCTGCCCACTTGGAGACAGAGGAGTCGATGTCTCATATAGGGGAACAATTTAGAGGAAGTGTTCAGAAAGGCAGTTAAGGTGTGTGTTTGCTTTTCAAAATTCAGTAAATGTAAAGGCCAAAATGAACTGATTGGTATTTTCTTGTAAATATCTCAAAGCGGCATGTCGACATATTCTTGAAAGTAGGTAATGCTAAATGTCAACGTGAATTACGCCATTTGGCTGTAATTGAGAAGTAATTGAGAGGTGAACTCATTGAGCAGTTTTGAATACCTCTCATCATGCCACAGTCAGAAAAAAGAAAGGGCATTGATCACTTAGGGCATTTTAACCAGAATTCGGAACACGAAAGGGGTCATTTCACAGGACACATAGAGTACAAGTTAGAATCTACCGTAGATCCTTAATGTGCAGAATAGGCTCATTCTTGTGTGAAAAATACATCTCTAAACTGCGTAGACTATCAGTGTACTTGCATCTAAATAATATATAAACCACCAGTATATTACTTCAAAATAGCTATATCAGTTTGGGTAATTAAAACTCTTCTATGGGGGGAGAAAAAGCAAAGCCACTTTATCTTTCAGATCACTTTAAATCTCAAGTTTAACTCTCTCACTTCATCTATGACCTTGATGGTTAAACTCAGTTCTATAAAAAAGTAACATGACTTATACAGAGTTACTAGGTAAAACTGGAGGAAAGACATTGTTTCTGCTTTGCTTCAGAATATGGCTTCAGAATTCAGGCTTACGATGATTAATCACAATAATAATAGTAATAACAAATTCAAGCWTAATTATGTCTATGTCCACAGTTTGGTTGATATGCAGGTGTGATCAAATCTCTCAGGACCCCCAACTCAAAAGAAGAGCTGCAGTCTAGTCTTCAATGCTAGTTGAAAACAAAGGCCACTCTTCCCCAAGACAATAATGATAAGAGAAATGTATGGTTGGGTACATTTCATTAGATTTTTGACCATGACATCATGTCATTGCTGAAGTATTAACAAGCAGTCCAATCCATGGCCATATACATACTGAAAACAAGTTAGTCCCACCTCTAAATAGCACCAGCTCATTGCCATGAGTATCCTGAATTGGTATAATGTTGCTTTGTTCTATCAGCTCTGTAAAGAACTGATTTAAGTAAATCCGGCCCATACAACCCATAAAAATTATTTTGACTCGTTAATATGCCAGGCTTTTGTTCTGTGGACTGCCTTCTTAGGGATAAATGATTTCTATTTCATAGTCCATTGTCATAATCTTGGCCCCAGTTCAATTCCAATTTAAGAAAATGCTGTCACCTTCTAGCTGCACACAAACACTCTAGGAATTTGATGCCTTCCAGAATAATCTGTGCCCGTTATGCAAGTGCAATCAAAKACACTTTTTCAGAACAGAACAAAAGAAAGATTGGATTCTCTGTAATTTAAATTGCTTAAATAGAGTTCTCAGTGGTGGAATTGTTAATGGCTTTTGTGCAAACAAGGGAGACAGAATCATGCATTTTTATTAGTCACCCAAAAAGCCTTTGGTTTCAGGTTGTTCTTAGCATGCAAACACCAAGGCTCCTCTTTAAGAACCTCCGAGTATCTTGCCTGATTAGGAAGTTAGTCACTTAATGTTTTGACAATTGAAACAATATAAAGTTAAAACTAACAAATCACCCTCAGAGGTAACCGGATACATCACTTCAAAAATGAACAGCCCAAGGATTTGTAGTGCCTTCCTTTGTCCTACACAATCCTCCTCTGCTGTCTGAGAGTCACGTGTTTTGCAAATATCTGCATTGGATTCTAGTGATACTTGTTGGTATTAACTCCCTACTTGGTGTAGAAACATTGGTTTAGAAATGATCAGCTTTTGTGCTCTGACAGTCGGCCCTCCTTCCACGGTGGTCTCTGCATCAGCAAATATTATTCTGCTGTGAACACTGCCTTCCTCATGTCCCACTATAAGGTGAACCAGTCGTCAGCATAACTAATATCGCCTTGTTCAGAAGGTGAGGTCGAGTTTGGGAAATGTCCTTACAGGCCTCCTGCTCTGGGGACTGTTTATCCCTTCTTGTTTTAGAAGTGGCCTCAGCCACGGTCCCAGACATCCCTCGAGGCAATTTTTCCATTTATTTTGTCCATTTAAGGGGAACATATCAAGAGTTTTGCTACTGAGAGATTAAAATAAATACATTGGGAGGAACAGTCTCAAAGCGCCTGTGCAGACCTGCCTTCTCCCTTGGGTCCATTGGCATCCCTACCACACAGGCAATAAGGCTGCCCAGTCTAGTGTTTAGAAATATGCCACAGTCCAGAAAAATGCTAAAACACCCAGAAAAGAGTTTCTTTACTTGTGTACATTGAAAACTAAAAGGCATAATATGTTATGATAAACTTTCCTGTGATGACTTTTTAAAAGTCCATTGACCTGTGAAAATTGATCCACATGTCTAAGGTAATAATTTCAAGATAGCAGTGGTTTGTTTTTGTTTGATTGTTCATTTTTTGTTTTGTTTTTGAAATTCTGGAAAAGATACTTAACAATGAACTGTCCTTGTAGAACAGTATAGGTAATTGTAAACAAACACACTTCCTTTGTGTTCTGAGTTTGAATCACAGGCTCTCATATACGTTGGGCACAGAAATTAAATTTCTTAAAATGGAAATTTAGGCTGTGTGTGTAATCCACTGGTAGAACATATGCTTGATTTGAATAAGGCTATTTTTAGTCTATAGCAAAGAACGAAACAATGCCAGAAAAAAAGGAAGGCAGATCTCTATTTTCAACCATTAGTGATCACCATAAGACAAGAATTATTGACCCCCTAAGTTGAATGGAATTATAAATTCTGCCCTCTTTTATTAAACTTTGGCTTAAGCAAGATTAATGATAAAGTGATGTTAATTCATAGGTTAGGTTCTCAACCTTTGGGTCAGGACCCGCCCCCTTTGGGGGCCAAATGACTTTTTCATAGGAGTCACCTAAGACCATCAGAAAACATAGATATTTACCTTGCAATTCATAACCACCATGAAGTAGCAACAAAAATCATTTGATGATTGGCAGTCACCCCAACACAGGAACTGGATTAAAAGTCACAGCGTTAGGACGATTGAGAGCCACTGTTATAGGTACAATGAAACCAAAAACACTCAGATAGCATTCTGTTCTATGTGCCAGTGAGAAGACTCTTATCTCCCTTTTCTTTTTCCCTTACAGGAAAACTGAAGACTTTAGTAACAAACCCTTCAAGGCGAAAATGAACACAGGTATACTGTCTCTGATATATATATTTTACTCTTAAGCTTGGCTCTTTAAGAGTCAACTTGGTCCTACATTAGCATAGCACTGTATTGATCATAAATGTATTGCAGAATTTCTGAGCATAGGGAGAGTGTCATGTTGCTTTGTCATTGCATCCCAATGTTATAACCTGAAATAGAATTTTTTGTTACCTGGCTCTTATTGATCTTTTATTATATATTTTCTTCTTCTATATGTATGTGGGTATGATTTCATGTAGGGTACACATGTATATATGGATTGGGGTGCTGGAGACCAAAGGTTACACTTCAGTATCATTCCTCGTGTTTCAAGCCACCTTGTTTTGGAAGCAGGGCCTCTTACTTCACCTGGACCTCTGCAATTAGACTAGGCTAGCCGTCCCAGGTATCCCCCTGTCTCCACAACTCCTGTGCTGAAATTATAAGCACATTCCACAGTGCCCAGCTTTTTAAACATAGGTTCTGGGGGTCAAATGGAGGTTTTCAGGCTTATATGGAGAGCTCTTTACCAACTAAGCCATGACCTCAGCCCTTTATGGTTGAAATTATATGTATACATTTGAAATCTCCTGCTTAAAATATGTTAGACTCAAAGGCAAGCTGCTCTGGTAAACAATATTTAAACGTTTCCCATTTACAAAGAGTTTACATTGACAAAGTAAGCAGATAGGGACTCCAAAGCCTCACAAAAAATGAACTCAATTAATTCTTTATCATCATGACTTGCATAAGACCATAAATATGTTATTTTTAGCCTTGTATACATTATCCCTAAATATTTTAACACAAATGCCTCTGAATTCTGTTATATAGAGTTTAATTGCAAAATAGTTTACAAATACCTAGTAAATATATATAAAGCATCATTTCGTCTCCATAGTAGAAGTATTTGGCTTATAATTTCACTTTCACCTTCATTGCCTTAAAAGTTTGATATACAGTAATTAAAGAAAATAACTCTCTCATTGAAATCCTATGACCATATCATGGCTGATGGCTGGAAAGTTGTTCTGGCGAGCCACCCCATAGCAGAGCATGAAGAAAACCCAGGACATTCTTTCTCAACAAGCTCCTTGTATCAGTGTCTAGAAGAAGGATTAACAACTAGCTAGTAAGAGCCAGTATTTAATCCCTAGATCAAGTGTGGAGACATGTGCCAGGTCCACCTCCCTGTGGCATCTGCTCAGTTGAAACCTGCTCAAACCGGCCTCAGAGAACATCRTGCCAGATGGCTCCTGAGGGTGGAGCCCGCTTGTAGATAGATGTTTGGAGCAATGGACAAGACAAGGGTGTTGAAGAGAGACTTGACGGCCTTCACAGAGAACCAAGTAGAGGCAGTTGGAGTGGGTTTGCTTTCTTCCATTTCCTCTGCCTCATGATGGTTCTTATTTCATTTTGTATGTACCATGTGAAATGGACTGTGAGGAGCCTGGTGACATGAGTGTAAAGGCACTCCTCTAGACTGTCCACATGAAGAAGTGAGGTTTCCTCACTGTAGGAGGGATTCCTTTAAAAATTTAAGTTCTACGCAGCTTCCCAAAATAGGATGTTCCTATTTGTAACATATTATGTTACATATTATGTTCATATTTTTAACATATTACAATAGATATGCATATATAATTATATGATAGATACTATATACAAATTATACTGAACATACCTTGCTCGTATCCAATATATTCACCAGTTGTCTTCCTGCTCCTATYGTTGCATCCTAACAATAGTCTTCCAGCTTCTCTGCTCCTACTTTAACTCTCTGCTCTGCACCAAGTCTACTGCAGTGCATCAGCAGGAACCACTACCACAGCCTTCCACTTGTAAAAATTGATCTGGACTCTAGATGGACACAAACGTGCATTAAATTGGGTTACCTATGTGGGTAAATGTATCTAAGGACGTGCAAATTTGATGATAAGCTAAAACCCTTTGTTTAAAATTCTGAAGTAATGTTACAATGTGGCTATAAAAACATGCTACTTTAAAAAGTACAGATGACAAATATTTACAGGATATTTAGGTAGAAGATAGAAGATAGGTACATATTGCTTGAGGCAACTGAAATTATTGTCACTATATAATAAAATTAAGGAATAATTGATTCCCATGTAACTAATAAATAAAATTGGCTCACCTTATCTATCTATTAATGATATATAATATTTTTTAAAAATTCTATATGCCAGTCTGGTACAGTAGCTCCATTGAGTAAAGCGCTTGCTGCTCAATCATGGACCCCTGAGTTCAAACCTCAAGGACCCAGGTAAAAAGCTGTGCATGGAAGCAAGTACCACCCACAGTGCCAGTATAGAAGTCAGAGAGAGGAAGCTCCTGGGGTCCCCTGGACAGGCTAGCCAATCCTAGTTGGTGGACTCCAAGCACAGTGAAAGACCCTGTCTTTAAAAAATAAGATGGAAAGAGAAATGGGGATACTCTTACTATTGACCTCTGGCCCCAGAAGCATACACATAGCTGTGTGTACCCAGATGAACAGTTCATACATATATTATATATATATCACATACAGGCAAAAAAAAA
>BDUI01017527.1:7439-22264 GCA_002335545.1 Apodemus speciosus
ATCAGCTCCTGCTTCCTGACCTGCTTGAGTTCCAGTCCTGACTTCCTTTAGTGATGAACAGCTGTGTGGAAAGTGTAAGCTGAATAAACCCTTTCCTCCCCAACTTGCTTCTTGGTCATGGTGTTTCATTGCAGCAATAGAAACTATGACTAAGACAACCCCCAACCATAAAATCATCTCATTGCTACTTCATAATTGTAATTTTACTACTGTTCTGAACTGTGATGTAAATATTTGATATGCAGGATATGTGATATGTGATCCCTGTGACAGGGTCATTTGATCCTAAAGGACTGCGACCCATGGGTTGAGAAATGCTGATATACAGCAAAGTTTTCTGACCAAAATACAAGATATATTTTAGAAAAAGAAAACAAATAGTGATAACAAATGTTTAAAAAATATATGCTGAAATAGGGAGTCTCACATATGCCTGGTGGAAAAGTATAAACTGGTATATTCTTCCCAGAAGGCAACTGTGCCTTGTGGTATTAAGGACCGACATTATGTGTATATGCCTTACTTTGATAACCGTGCTGAGACTCTCTTAAAAGATTAAAAATATGACATAAATTATGTAGAAACCCCTTATCATAGCACTAATGACTTAAAACTACCATCAACGGCAAGTGGAATGGCTCAGCCAGGAAAAGCGCTGTGTGAGAACAGTAACGTGAGTTCAATCCTTTGGACCCGCATAAAGGTGGAAAGGGAGACCCGACTCCTCTACCCTCCACTGCACAGCACAGCACAGCACAGCGCGCACACGCGCGCTCACACACACACACACACACACACACACACACACACACACACACGTTATTAAAAACTGTGACCAGTTTAATATGCAAACATGATAAAGTCTATGTTAAGATATTTAGAAATAATTCCTACTGTAATTTGTCTTTCATTATTTCAGAGATTTTTTTCAGTCCTGGGGTAGAACTCAGCATTTCACACATCCTCAGCTTGTGTGCCTCACCAGCCTTCCATGGTTACTAAGGACAAGTGGCACTGTAAATATATAACTATTTTTTTAACCTGGAATTTCACACATCATTTTTTTTTGCCACGGTTTCTTTCCCTAGGGTTTGTAACAGTGGAAATATTTTAAAAAGCAATTATTTATTTTTATTTATGCACATCAATGTTTTGCCTTTATGTATGCATGTATGTATGTATGTATGCATGTATGTATGTATGTATGTATGCATGTATGTGTGTATGCATGTGCATCACATACTTATGCCTGGTACTCCTTGAGTTCAGAAGAGTGTTGGATCCCCTGGAACTGGAGTTATAGATGGTTGTGAGCTACCATGTGAGCTCTGGGAGCTGGACTTGGGTCCTCGCAGGAGCAGTAGGTGCTCGTAACTACTGAGTCATCCCTCCAGACCGACAGTTAAAAACTTTGGATCGCCTTGTTAAAGGAGTCTATGAGGCTGGAGAAGTAGCTTATCAGTTCCGAGCACTGATGCCCTTCCAGAGGACTAGGGTTCAATTCTCAGCACCCTCATGGTAACCCCCAACCATATGGGACTTTGGGTCCAGAGGCTCTGACTACTCCTTTGGCTTCCATTGACCTCAGGCATGGACACTGCTGTACAATCGTACATGTCACCATGCACTCATAMAAATAAATCTTTCCTAAAAATTTAAGGTTTGCTTTTACAGTTTAAACTTTATGGAGAAGCTAGAGATGAMTAAAAAGAGCAATGTTAATTACAATGCTCTCTGTGTATCTGTGTGTGTATGTGACTGTATATGTACGTATATGTGTCTGTGTGTTAATGTGTGTGCCTACGTATGTGTCTGTATACGTGTGTGTATGTGTCTGTGAGTGTGTGTTAATGTGTGTGTGCGTATATGTGTCTGTGTATGTGGCATGTGTGTATATGACAGTATGTATGTGTGTGCACATGTGAGTGTATACCTGTGTATGTGTGTCTGTATATGTATGTCTGTGTATGTGGCATGTGTGTGCATGTATGTGTGTATATGTATGTATATATATGTGTGTGTTAATGTGTGTGCACATGTGTCTGTGTATGTGCCTGTGTGTATGCCTCTGTGTCTGTATAGGTATGCATGTGTTAATGTATGTGTGGGTATGTGTGCATGTGTATATGTGCGTATGTGAGTGTATCTATGTATGTGTGTATATGTGTGAGTGTGATGAGGATTGAGCCTAGGCTTTGTGWACTTGAAGCAAAAACTCTACAAGTGGGSTGTATCTCCCAAAATGCTTTTACTAGAAACAAGTAAGGMTATAGGATGAAATTAAGGTGAATAGCTTAGCCCCTTCCCCCTTATTAACTTCTCCAGAAACAAAGCAAGAGGGATTCTCATGAGTTATATCAGAATGAAGTACCTGGGACTGCTTATCTCAGAGGTCCTGGACCCCCTCCTGGTAGGTCAGGAACCAGCAGCACAGAGTCCATTGCCTGTTTCCAGTAAAATTGGATTTAAACACAGCAAGTTCATGTAATTATGAACAGTCTGTGCTACTTTCCACACTACAATGGCAAGGGTGAGGCCATTTGCTCACACAGCCGGAAAGATCGACTACTCAGCTCTTCGTACAAGAAGTCTTACCTAGCCCTTGTCCTAAGCACGTATGTTGCCCCTCAGGGACTCAGAACTGTAGCAGAACTTCCTGCACGCCATTATCAGATTTATGCCAGGGGGCATCTATACAGGTCTTTCCTTAGGGATGTTTATCATCACACGTCCCTAGGCCTCATTCAGCTTAGACTCTTACAGCTTACATAGCTCCCACCCCAAGCAGTTCTCAACCTGTGTGTCATGAACCCTTGGAGRGGATTTCGCAAATCAGATATCCTGCAGATCAGATATTTACATTATGATTCATAATAGTAGCAAAATTACAGTTATGAAGTAGCAACAAAATAATGTCACGGTTGGGGTCACCACAACATGAGGAACTGTATTAAAGGCTCACAGCCTTAGGAAGGCTGAATATGCTGCCCTAGCCCTTAGCAGTACAAACAGCACCAGCACGGACATCCAGAACGCTATGATTCCACAGGGTCCTTGGAATGCTGGCTCAGAATGGGTTTGACGAGTATTTTCCTAGTGAAAAGTAAGTTTTGAAGATACACACATATCTTAGCCACTGAGTCATCACGTTTCAATGTTTTTGCTAGAAGGAAGCAACCTATGTACAAAGCATCTAGCACACAGTAGGAACTTAGTGTTTGCTGGAAAAAGGAAGGAACGGAGAAGGGGAAATGGGAAAGAAAACCACAAAAGAGGACAAGAGARGAAAATATAAAAGAGGAAGGCAGAGAAGGACAGACACACACAAACAGGGAATGACTTAGGGAAGCCATACAGCTATGTGATCCAATTCCACTTGACAAGGATCACATAYACTTTACATACTCAAACAGCACAGAAAGGCAGCCCACAGGGATYGTGTTTCCTTATACTTCCAGGTTTTAGTCTAAAAACTTTTGTATGATCCTCCTTCCAAACCTTTCCTAATCAGAAACAAAACAACACAAAACAAAACAGAGTAAGAAAGAGGAGGGAGAGGAAGGAAGAAAATGCACACAATCCTGCAGAAGCACGGGTGATTTAAACACTAATTTTAAGAAAGCCAGCTTATCATTTTGTATCTTGTTGGTAGCTCATCAGAAAAGTATTACATCGCAGATAATGTACACACTATTGAAGAGATRACTGCTGATGTGCTGGGGACATTACTCAGTAGGACAACATTTGCTTAGCATATACCAGGCTCTGGGTTCAATCCGAACACTGCGAAACTAACTAAATGAACTGGCAACATTTTGGTGCTGAGAAACGTGCATGAACATTTGCATTTTGGTTTTGGTTCCTTTTGCTCTTTACATAAAACATAATTACAATCATACAAAGTATAATTCTCTAATTTTTTTCTTTGTTTGATGCTTTAAGACAGGGTCTCTTGTAGCCCAGACTGGTCTGAAACTCACAATCCTCCTGCCTCCTGGCTCCCATCTGTGTGTGTGTGTTTTTAAATGGTTCTTAAAGAGCCCATCCTTTGCAAGTCATCTATGTTGTTCCTTAGGCATTTTATCTTTGCTCAATTGTTAAAGAATGGTGGCTTGTTTTCATGGTTTTTGTATTTGTGTCTAATGTACATTTTAACATTACAGACACAATGCATATAGCTACAGTTTTAAGGAAAAATCAATCTTGTAGGAGTTGTTTTTCAGAGCTTCAATAAAATTTTTCTTTAAATTAAAAAAAAATATCTAGGGGATAGAGAGAGAAGGAAAAAGGCATTGAAACCAAGAATTTGGGAGAACAAGAGGATTCCAATGAGACTAGAAAGAAACTTAATCTAATGAGGTAACAAAGTCACATACAAGGTGCCTCTAACACTAAGATGAAGAATTTTTTCCTTAAGCATTTGGCAAAAATATAGTTCACGGAGGGACAAAAGTAAAAGGAGAAGGTAGGAAAAAGCAGAGGAAGCTGGGTCAAGGTGGGGAAGGAAGCGGAAAGGGAGGAGCAGAGGAGGGAAGGAGGTGGGAGGGGAAGGAGCAGAGGAGACAGGAGAGACGGTTTGATGGAGGGAGTAATACAATTTGTACCTCGCCCCAGCGCAGTGACACCAGTGACAATCCAGGAGGTCCTCCCCTCTATTTATGACTGCTGGGGGCAAGCTCTTCATCAGGTCATTCGTGGTAGCTTAGCACACGAGCCCTCCTAGGAAAATTAATTTCTCTTTTTCTCCATCTCCCCTTCCTCTTTTTAGGAAGTTTAAGATCAAATTTAGGGCCTTGTATATGCTAAGAACAATGTCTCCCACTGCCTGAATTTTTGTCATCTATATAATTCTGAACTATAAATCATCAAGCACCAGGTAACCACTTCCAATTGCACCATAAGCCAACATCTATTAAACATTTTACCTTGCCGTGGGACTCTGCATGAGTCTTCCTCTCTCTTAGAGCCAAAACTACCCACCTATCAATGTAGGCTGATCTACRGTGACAGCATTTGTGGGAGGAGAAATAGAGAGGCTGCTTCACAAACGCAGACTGGTAGACACTCTACAGCAAGGAGCCAAAATGTACCTTCCATGCTCCGTGGCCATGAGGACGCTCTCTATTTGGAATATCCAATTCTATCTTAGTGGTTTGTTGGAGCACTACCAATGTCCTCAGCAGCAAAAGCTTGAATGTTAGGATTTAGTATTTTGAGACTCTTTGGTGTTGAAATGGAAACAGCCGTGCAAATTTAATAGATCACATCTCCGATAGATCAGATTATTCTCCAGTCTAATGCCAAGCGGGCGGCAGAGTCCCACAAGACCAGAACAGCCGAGCGCTGGCAGCTAAGCTGCAGAAGTGTGTGGACAGAGTATGCCTAGGACTCGGGGCCTGGGGGAGCTCCTGCCTTACGATGTGCCCGGGCCTACGGAGAGCAGCAGGAAAGCCCTGAACTCTGGAAAAAAGAGAAGGGAAAACAAAGACACACAGAGAAGGGGAAAGCTAAATGCCGAGCCAAGCCGCAGGAGAGTACTTGCGTAGCATACACAAGGCCATCGGTTCAATACCCAGAACTGGAAAGGAATTAAAAATCAACCGTTTCCTAACTGGGTWGGCTGGCTGGGATGTGCACAGGCACAGAGCAGCAGGAAAATATGAAGGAACCCTGAATACCAGCTCCACTAGCAGTCTCCGAAAGCCAGGGAGAAGCCTGTTAATTCCCAGTAGAACGTATAGAATAGAACACAGGAGACTTCTAGTCCTTTCTGCTCTTCCATTTACATTTTTATTGTTCATTCTACCCTAAAACCGGCGACAAAATAGCATCGGAGGGAGGCATGCTGAAGAGAAAGGGGCTTTACTTTTATATAAAGCACCTAAGTGACTGACATGCCTATAGCATGCATCTTACGTCAGAGCCCTTCCTCTACCTGCTTCAGACTCTACTTCATAAAAATGATAGGCCCGCAATCCTTTAGYCTATGCCAGTTGTCTCATGCCTGAACTAATTTAAGACTCGACTGCCACCTAGTGGGAGAGAGAAAAATAACACAAGCTAACCGTTGGCAAAGTAACATTCAAACATAAATGTAGTTTCCCATCATCCTACAGCCAAAGTTTCCCAAGAGTAGGATGATCCTTGGCACCATGGTCATGAGCGCTAACTAGCTGGTGTTTGTGGCACTATAAATTACGGAGCGAAACAACTCAGAGTTGGAGGGTGAGCAGACTGGTAAGAAGCATCCAGTTATATTAGATACACAAGGGTGGCCAGAGCGCAGTGACTCAATGAACTGAAGCTTGCTACTAGTTGTCTGCGTTTTATTTACACGGAGAATCTATCTCTCAGCAGAAACAGAAATGTTTCAAAGTACTCACATACTTTTTCTCATCTGATAGTCTCTGCGTTCTCCAGCAGAGATTATCCCACAAGCAGAAGCAAGGAGGGCTGCTAAAATCTTACAAGTGGTGGCTCTCCTTCATACGTGCTTACCAGTTACGCCACGATTGAAAAGAGCGATTCCTTCCTTTCACAAGTTTCGTTATAGAAAATGTATTTCCATTTAATATACCCTGTTAGATTAAAATTTCAAGGAACTGAACTCCTGCTAACTCATAGTAATGGAATGCACTTTAATGACCTACGCCTTATTGTCACAGTGGCCAATTATTTATCACAGAACTTAGAAGCTTCAAGAAAACTCTAAGCATTCAGTCAGCATTTGTAAGTGCGTACATTCACTAATACTGGAATATACCAGTGAGAATCACAATGATCAATTTCTCTATTTCTTCTGATGGCCACTATTAACTTCTTCAGGGATAAATATCACACTCCCAGTTTTAGCTACAAGAAAAACTGAAAAATCAAGTATCTGAACAATATCGCCAGAATCAGCTCACTGTAATCTTTCTTATCTCCTGGGCTGGAAACAGCTGCACTCTTAGCTAGACTAACATTCTGCTGATAGGAACGAGGGTGGTCACTGACTAGGCGCTGAGTATCTAACACTGTGCCCCAGGCTCCCTTACCTCAGCTGTGCAGTTCCTCTCAGCCATCCAAGCCTCCCCCCAGACCCCATCTACACATACTGCATTGTCTATAACGTAGTGATTGACTTGGCATGAATGGTGGCAGACTATAGATACTGCTCTGCATTTCACTTTTTTCTTGTAACAAAATAACTCGAAGAATTGTTCCATTTTTATATATCATAAGGCCACCTCCTTTGTATTAGATGAAAAATATTCCATTGTATGGATATGCATGCCGTAATTTAGTTTTTCAGTCCTGGAAGAAAACACATTTTAGTTGCTTTCAGTCTTAGCAACTTATACGACCCCCTGTATGCACCGTTTGACAGAGTAAAGCAGTGTGTGTAGCAGTGAGATTGCTGATACACAGAAACTTCAGAGTTGGCTGCTGGGATTTGGGTGTAGGATCACATGAAACTTGTGGGCTAAATTCTTTTTTTTTTTTTCTGGGTGCACATCTGGGTATGCACATGTGTGTGTATGCATATGTGAGCACAAGTATGAAAGGGCCAGAGGTCAACATCAGGTATCTACTTGAATTGCTTCTCTCTCTCTCTTTCTCTCTCTCTTCTTGTTTATTTGCTTATTTACTTAATGAGATGGTTTTCTCTCTCAGTTATTTATTTATTGAAATGGTATGTTTATTTATTTACCTATTTGCCTATTTGTTTATTGAGACAGTCTCTCACTTAGCCTGGAGCTCATCAGTTTGGCTGGGCTAGCTAGCCAGTACTCTCCAGAAGCCGTCTGCCCTTGCCTCTAGTGTGGTGATTACAGGAACACACCGTAGCTCCTGGATTTTATATGGGTGCTGGGGCCCAAATTCAGAACCTCTTGCCTGGATTCAATCCCCATGGATTAAAATGTTATTCTTCCTGCCTGGAGCAGACAATGACTTCCCGTCGTATCTTACTGAGAACATACTTTTCTAATATATACATTTAAACATTTCTAAAGGAGAATACCTCACGCTCTCTAACACCTAGTGTCTGAATTACTGCTGGCTGGTGGTGGTGGTGGTGGTGTGACAGCTACTCTGGGTGGTGTGCTGACAAATAACTGCCACCCTGGGCCATCTCAGTCAAACACTGAAGAACCATTTCAGGAAGGAACAGGAACCGTAAGTGAGAAGACCTCTCATGACACCATCTGGTGAGGCCAGGGCAGTGCAAGGACGGGAACCTGCGAGCATCCTCAGTGCTGCTGGAGAAAATCAAAGAAGGCTGCTGCATCAAAGTCACCCTCTCTTTATGGCCAAAGGACAATTGTCTCCGCAGGAAGGACACACAACCTGTCTGATGACTAAATCAAAAAGGGATCCAGAACAGTCAGGTTTTCTAAGTGTGAGCTGTTAATATTGTCTTAGCCAATACACTTTGTTTTTATGATCAACTTTTATAGTTCTATAAGAGATAAATGAGAAATAACACATATCGTCAAGAGTGTTTTTCAGTGAAAACAAAGCAAAAATTCCAAGTCCAGTATTGTATAATACACACGTACACAGCATGCATGTGTATGTGTGTGTGTGTGTGTGTGTGTGTGTGAAGCTTTTTGAAACGATCTGTGTATGTGTATGGGCGCTTTGTCTGTAAGAATGTCTGTGCACCATGTGCATGGCTAATGTTGATGGAGGACAGGAGGTATCTTCTGGGACTGGAATTACAGACAGTTGTGAGCCATCATGTATGTATGTGCTAGGGATCAAATCCAGGTCCTCTGGAAGAACAGCCAGTTCTCTTAACCACTGAGCTTCATTGCAGACCCTCTTCGTCTGTCTGTCCAGTCATCCGTCTGACCGATTGACTTACCTACCTACCTGCCTACCATTCAAGACAAGGTCTCAGTTACATCCCTAGCTCATTGGAACTCACTCTAGACCGCATTAGCCTCAAACCCAACGAAATCTGCCTGTTTGTACCTCACAAGTGTTGGGATTAAAAGTATGTGGCACTGTGCCAAGCTTTGTATATTTTAAATGTAATTTACGACCAGTAGCATCTCAGAGTTGGTGAAATATTCCAAATCCCATTTTTATATCATTCAGGCGCATTTTAGTTTTTCTCACAGATTTTGTACATTTCTGTTAAAACTACTGTAGGTATATTTTATATATTTTTCTACCTCATTTGCTCACTGGAAGGTTATTTAATTTTGCTTAATTTTTTYATATTCTTTCGTTCATGTGAATCCTGGGGATTGAACTAAGGCTTAGTGGCAAGTGCCCACAAGTATGTAGATGCATTGAGGCCAGAGGAGGGCAATTATCCTCTATCTTGTTTCTAAGGGTCAAGGTCTCTTTCTTAATCTGAAATTCATGTGGGGTTTKGTTTTGTTTTTTTATAGACTGGTAGCCAGCAAGTCGTGGTGATCCTCCTGTCTCTGCTCACCACGTCGCTATGTTTAAAGGTGAGCATGGGCTCACATCTAGCTTACGTGGTTGCTAGGATGCAACCTTTGGCCCTCATGTTTGCACACCAAGCATCTTACTTACTGCAGCATCTTTCTACCCAGTAACTACTTTATTGAACTCACTTACTAGTACTTTTTTTTTTTTTAAGGAGATTCTCTTGAGGTTTCCAGCTATAAACTGAAAGATTATTTAATCTCAAATTATTTTAAATTATCTGCTGGCATTGAAATTCAGTGAAGGTAAAAGCCTATTCCTTTTCTATCTTTAGCATAGGATTACTTTGCATGAAGTGGGTAATCAACAGGTGTCTGAGTCACTTACATAAATGCATCCTACTTGATAAAACCCAATCCTTTCCTTAACAGACATATTTATCCCAAGACACAAAAATGTGTAAGTGAGGAAACAGGATTCATATCACCATAGGCGTATAGATCAGAGAATAAATCCTGTAAGAAAATGATTATTTCATTATCAATTCTATTGATCTTTTGGGTTACAATGTATTACATCTTAACGGTTAGAAGCCCTAATCATGAACTAAACACATTAAGACCTTACCTTTTAGATCTCAGATCTGATGACTCAAACTGGATATTCATAGGTCCAGGATTTACTTCATGTTCTACCGCAGAGATAAGATACCTGGAGTCACTATCCACATTTGCCATTTTTTCCTCAGATTCCAGGCACTGGGGAAAGTCAGTTCTATATAAACCAGAAAAAGGTAATTTAGTTTAATCTTAAATTTTTTACTCTTTTTAATATATTTGCATGCAAACAAAATAGAGAAGTATGGGAATTTGCTGCTGGCGTCAGTTTAAAGATGGCTCGCTGTTCCCAGGCTGGTCTCCAGCTCTTAGGCGAGCCTGGGACTAAAGCTGTCCGGACTTATATGAGGAGTATGGTTGACATTCATCAGCAACATTATTACTTGAAATTTCTTATCTTTCAGCCTAAAGAAAAGTAAGTGAGGCAATTCATTTCCAGGACTATACAGATTCAGTTATTTGGACCTAACCCTGGAATAGAATATTTTAAAAATCTTTTGGAAAGCTTAAAAAAGAGGGGATGAAATCAGGTAAGCTGGCAGCAAAGAAAAGGAACACTGAAATGGCTGCAGGGAATGGCTGCTTTTTCAGAATTTGAGCTAATGTCTTCAAATTCTCCAGACTTAAGGAAACATACGGAGACCAAGGTCCACCTACAGTAAAGACTGTAAGAGTTTGCCYTCAGAGCAGATACAAGAGGTAAACAGGCCTCTCAGAAGGAGCTAAGTCTCCTTAACACTAGCTGGTGGCTATCACGTTAGGAGGCATGAAGATAAAGCACTTCAGCTACAGAAAGTTCAGAAGGTTTCAGGATGCCAACTTCTACAGTAATGTTTCTGATCAAACATCTCTCCTGAATGCACCTGCATATCCAACTCGCTACTCAGCATCTTTACCTAGACAGAATTATACAACTCAAACTTAGCATGTGCCAAACTTGACTTTCTTCCTCAAAAACAAAAAACCCAAACCACATGCACACTGCTTTACAACTTCAACTGGTGTTCTTTTGTTTCTTCTGCTTGTCTCATCAGAGTCTTCTCACACTCGGCTTCTAATCTATTTGGACTCTTCCTGGCTTTTCCCTCACTGAAATCCAGAAGCACAGCATCTCCATTCCTTACCGTTACAACTGTCTTCTTGTTTTGAGAATGTACTATTTTTTTATTATTACTGGTATTTATCAAATTTTACTTTAAAATGCTTAAGAAGTATTATATTTTCATCCTTGGGTACTCATGGTTTAACAGAARCTGTTGGGAACAGGACGGTGGGGAGGTTAAGGTGAGAGTGTATAATGTTTTCTTCATCTATGGGCTCAGAATTTTTATTATATTAGAATTCAGGGAMTCTCTCGTAGGCATTATAATATAAACCAAATGGTACTATACTGATATACTCTAGAATAGCTCACTTATTGAAATGTGCTTTGTTTTGCTTACTTACTCTATTTTTATTGAAAAATCATCACTGGTACAATTAAAATTACCTAAAATAAAAGACCATATTTCAATAATAGCAGCATATGGAACCGAAGACAATTTCTCTAGTTCAGAAAAGATTGTTAAGGACTCGGCTATATCTCTTTCTTCAATCAGGTTCCCCAAACAATAGCTAATGAAAAGAACTCCAACAGAGGAGTGGAACTCTCTGCTATTACCTCAGCCCTACAGTTTATTCTACCACAAAGAGATGTAGAGCAAAGCAATATAGAAGAAATTTGACATCATGCAATTAGTCAGTGCAATCTGGAGGAGGATGTCTTTAACTGACATATTGAGGACAGAGATCAGCAAGATACTAAACATCTATAATGTATGAGACGGCTTCTTTCCAGGAAATTATCCAGGTGAAACAGCATCACTTCTGATGYGGAGAGAACACACTAGAGGGATGGCAGAGGGCTGTAACAGGGAAGACAGGAGATCTTATATGATACTGGCAGTGTTCTTCAATCTAACTGTTGTGATAGGGATATTTGCTCTATAACTCTGTATGTGAATGTGTGTGTGCTTAATGCACTTTTGTGTATGTGTATTTCACTCTACAATGCAAAGAACTATATAAAATGAAATAGATCGTGAGCTGTAAAAGCAATTGTTCTTATTCTTTACCGTGTAAGTTACTGCTGGAATTGTTATTATGTAGAAAGATAAAAGGTGCAAGGGACCAATCACAGACTGTCAGGACCAGGTAATCCAAGTCTGAGCTGACCCTCTTTGCCAGTGCCGTGCCACATGTTCTGCTCTCTGTCAAGTCGCACTTCTGTTACTTTCACCATCTCCTACTTCACGTTACTGTGACACTGAACAAGTATGTAGCATGTGTMCTGATTTGTTCAACAGACCCTTAGGATAACTTTTCTAACTCATTCTTTCCCTGCCCCTCCCTCTATTTCCTCTCCACCACCCTCTTTCTCCCGAGAGATGAGCACAGGACACATGGAGACTAGGTGAGTGCTCTACACCAAACTTATCCTGATTTTCTTACAATAATATTTATGGGAGGGCTGAAAGGAAGTAAGTTTTGTATCAGAAATCTGCCCTTCACCTCCATGATTTAGCACTATCCATTTAACYTCCTCGCCACTACCTTCCTGCCTGCAAAATCAAAACAATCACACCCACCTCACCAGTTTACCTGAGGGCTAAAWATAGTGCCACATACATTAGAACTCTGTGCTGAGAAACRTTCAGTTGTATTATTATTCATCACAATAAACAGATAAAAATACTTTTTTAATGCCAYCTTTTGAATTGCTCCCTCTTAACTAAAAGACGTCCTTACTAATAAACACGTAGACGACTGCCATCAACACGCCACTGACTTTGTGACACAGATGCTATAAGATGCTCTCTTCCCCAGATCTGTGCGTTTTCTGTTCTGTTTCTTTCCCTTTCACTTCCCTCCTTGCTTCTGCTTTCCGCCCAGTGCATAAGCCCATCAGGGCCTTTGTGGTACGACTAACAGCGAGCAAATGCTAAAGAAATCCATTAGGCAGTGTCTTGGGAGAGTAACATTTCAAAGAGACTGGAAGAGAGAGAGAAATGACCTCAATGGCAGAGTACTTGCACATTATGTGAGAGGTCCCGGCACCAGAGAGGGGAAAGAGTATAACCAAAACTAGTATCACCCCAAAGTATTTCACTTCYACATGCTACATGGATTAGAACGGAAGAAATTACTAAGACAGCCAAACTAATAAGTAACGGCAARTGTTAAACATAGTTATTCATTTAACAAGGGCTTACTGAGTCTCTACAATGCGAAGAGGTATTGGGGAAAATAGAAAATTAAGCCACATTTCCTGCCATCAATAACTTTAAAAATATAATTTATAAAGCAGAGAAGAGTACTATCCCCTAAATCTCTTAAGAGATAGCCCAGCGGCATGCAAATACAGCGCTAATTTCCATTTCATTACTTCAGTTTTAGTTCATCTGTATACCAATCACTGGTTCTGCTTTTCTTTTTTTTTGTGTGTGTGTATTTAATATATTAAAAGGAACATAGTATAAATGCTGTGGTATAAAGAGGATACACATTTTTCACGGAATGAATTCTTAGAAACGGTGGTTCTGCTTTTCTAAATCAGCTTAGCAAGACATCAGTGAAGGATTTAGTCCAAGTTACATATTGTAAGCAGTGCTTCAATATCCAAGGATGTGCAAAAAACAAACCAAACAGGATTTTGGTGATAAAAAGTGTTATTGATTGACTCTTTGAAACAGATTCACAGAGCAAGCACACTGCACACTTTCAAATGTGTAGCAAGAGTATTCTTTTGTGGTGGTTCTCAATCTTCCTAATGCTGCGACCCTTCCTCATGCGGTGCTGGCCCCCAACCATAACATTATTTCATTGCTACTTCTTCACTGTAATTTTGCTACTGTTATGAATCCTGATGTAAATATCTGATATGCAGGATCAGGTTGAGACTCGCAGGTTGAGGACCATTGCTTTAGCGTAAAGTACACATTGTTTGAAGGTAGTTGCTACTGGAATCCCAGTAAGATCGGAGCGACTGTGATAACATTAATTTTACTAAAATAGTTAAAAAGGAAAAAATAAAATTTTGAAGTATTTATTTATTTATTTATTTATTTATTTATTTATTTATTCATAGGCAAGTGTTCACGAGGTAGCCCTGTTGGTCTCAAATTTGCTAAGCTGTACCCAGCATGATCAAACTGGTCTCAACACCTTCGTCTACCTATTAAAAGAGACAGTTCACTTGTTTGCCTTAAGTTTTAACTAAAAGTCTAAGATTCTAAGACAAGACATATAAGTTAAGAAGATGTGAGAAGAAAGTGGGCCCTGGTCCCTGGGTTTACTTAAACTCTCCTACCTGCTACAAGTCAAAGGCTCCAGCAAAATTAACAAAATTGTCTTAGGGACAGTCTACATAGAGATAATATTATTTTTATAGAGATATTTCAAACGAGACCATCAGTGGACCATGCTTAAGGCTGAAATCACTTGAATGTGACTTTGTTCCTTTTCAAGATCTAAGCCTGCATTTTCCTGGGAATTTAATAAACAAGCAAGAATATAAACTTTCTTTAAACCATGCTGTAATTTTCCTTGTATATAATTACATGCACACACATATACACATGCATGCACACACAAAGTACACACATGTTGCTATGCTAAGAAACTTAAGCTCCACATTCCCAGGAAGCTCACATGTAACATAATGGGAATACCATCTTTTCCCTGAGCACATATTCTATTAACGCCCATGCGTAAATATAGGTTTAAAATTACCAATAAATTAAATCTGGTTCACACTGGCTCTTCCTGAAATTCTTTTCTGCA
>BDUI01017527.1:23047-33123 GCA_002335545.1 Apodemus speciosus
GTTGGTCTCAAATTTGCTAAGCTGTACCCAGCATGATCAAACTGGTCTCAACACCTTCGTCTACCTATTAAAAGAGACAGTTCACTTGTTTGCCTTAAGTTTTAACTAAAAGTCTAAGATTCTAAGACAAGACATATAAGTTAAGAAGATGTGAGAAGAAAGTGGGCCCTGGTCCCTGGGTTTACTTAAACTCTCCTACCTGCTACAAGTCAAAGGCTCCAGCAAAATTAACAAAATTGTCTTAGGGACAGTCTACATAGAGATAATATTATTTTTATAGAGATATTTCAAACGAGACCATCAGTGGACCATGCTTAAGGCTGAAATCACTTGAATGTGACTTTGTTCCTTTTCAAGATCTAAGCCTGCATTTTCCTGGGAATTTAATAAACAAGCAAGAATATAAACTTTCTTTAAACCATGCTGTAATTTTCCTTGTATATAATTACATGCACACACATATACACATGCATGCACACACAAAGTACACACATGTTGCTATGCTAAGAAACTTAAGCTCCACATTCCCAGGAAGCTCACATGTAACATAATGGGAATACCATCTTTTCCCTGAGCACATATTCTATTAACGCCCATGCGTAAATATAGGTTTAAAATTACCAATAAATTAAATCTGGTTCACACTGGCTCTTCCTGAAATTCTTTTCTGCARCCCAGGCAAGGATCCCAGCACATCTCGGTGGCGGTGTTTGAAGRGAATGCCTCAGGGGCTGTGCAGGTCAGTGTGGARCTCAACTCCCCCTCATTTCAGTGTCTACACTGAAGCCAWGCCTAARTCCAGGGAACACGAGTCCTTTTAACTCACAGAGCTTACTTTAAGTATTGAAGGCTACTAAGAAAGAGGAGAAATTTAGGAAGATTCTTGGATTTCAGGTGGCCTTACTAAAATGAGACTAGGATTATGGAAAGATAAGGAACAGGAAAAGCTGAAGATGGAAGAGAAATTGTCTAATACTACTTAGAACCACAGAGAAGAATGAAATCAAATCATGCTGGGACCCAGGGCTAGTTTCTCTATGTCACAACTGGCACTAACCTACTTATAAAGTGAGCCCTCACAATTCCACTGCTTCAATTAATGTAAAGTACAAACTTGACTAGTTCTAAAAATGGCTCTTTGAGGCAATGGGTAAAAACATTCCATATACAATACACGTGAAATGTGTGAAATTGGTCTGGGATGTACAATGGCACTAAAAGCTTATAAATGCTGTAAACACCTTGTAGGCTAGTCACTTGGGACTCTGCTAACCCTTATATAATTTTTAAATTCTTTCAGCTGAAAAAGGCATTTTAGAAATTGAAAGAATGATTTGCAAGGAAAACAGTACTCTCTCATCAAAAAGAATAACATGAGGTGAGGGTGTGGGGGAAATGAGTAGCTTTGGCAAAATCCATTTGGAAAATCTAAAACCCTAAAGGRCTTCCTTTGAAATGGATACATTTGTTTGTATAAAGCCATGCCAAGCACTATTATTCTGTGCAATGGAGYTTTCACAGAGTATTTAGTATTTAGTATAAAGAGTACATTCTAAAGTAGAAAAAAAAAAGGTAGATTTTCATAGAATCATTAAACAGCCACAAAAAAAAAAAATAGTGCTAAAGGGAAAGAATTTATTCTACTGAACCACTGCGTGCCATTTTGGAGGAACCCCAGAGAAAATGATGCATCTGTCAGTTGAAAGGGCGTGGGAGATGCGGCTCCTGCTGTCTTACTGAAGGCTGCCTGCTGTCTAATGTTTTGCTTCATGCTGTTTAAACCRTTAAATTATGGTAAATAAATATTACTGTTACATTAGAAGGAAGGGGGGGCTAGAAGGAAAGAATGAGGGGAAACAAGCAGAATCTCAGAGAAGAAACTTGTCCTAGACCACACAGCTGACAGAGCCCCAGCCAGGGCTAAATGATATCGATGCAATGCCCAGTGCCAGCTACTTCCTCCTCAATGGTATGCGCCAGAAGGAAGAGCTTGAGCTCTCAAAAAGACCCAAGAAGATCTGAAAAGTCAGTTCTTCATCATCTAGATTGTGAATCAAAGATCATTAACAGCCAACATAGCAAATGGGCCTTAACCTCTAAAACAGATGGGACCAACTGGAGGGATGGAATTACATGTCTATGGATCCATTGTTGGAAATTAAGCACAATAACTGTTTTATTTGAGGCAAACTAGTTTAGCGACTCTGTTTCCTGATGCAAGTTTGGTTTTGTTTCCCAAGTCACCATCAGTCCTTTCAGGGACAGTTCAACTGGAGAAAGGACCAGGTCCATAGGAGAGGAACAACCAATCTGCTTAAACAGTGGAAGAGGTGGGTGACTCCACTTCCCTATTTGTAAGCCAATACTGCAGGGTTGGTTCTTACATAAACTAAGAATATTCACAGGTTTAGAACAAGTAGGTCCTTTTAGGTCCTGAAGATACTTTAACTAGGGATTGACTACTACTAAACTGGGAAAGGGGGAACATTTAGGAAGATTCTTTAAGGTCAGTCAGCCTTACCAAAAAGTGACTGATATTAGGGAAGACATACGGCCACTTAGGAACTTACGGGCTCTAGGTTAGCTACAGATACATATATTTATTTTGAGCAAKATTGAAACGTTGTGGCATAGTAAAACGAGTGATTTATTCCAAGGAAGCCGAAARTTGATTTAAATAAAAACTCATAAACGAGGAGTCCAAAGTTCCTATTGCCTCTTTTTATCAAACAGTTAATATTTTTTAAGCAAATGAGCACAACAGAACTTGGTGGTTTCCAGTTGGCCCAGTCAATTAGCTCAGACTTCAGACCTCCTGAAACATGAATGGCTCCAAAAGCAACTTAATGGTTTTTAAAAATGAGTAAAACTAGAAGATACTCTGCTCTGCGATGAAGTGTGTTGAGAAGGGAACAAGAGTTCTGTGACCGTAGGTTAGCGTGCAGAAGGGCCTATCAATGGCAAAAATGCTAAGCACTCACACAACACCTCTTTCCAGTCTTAATGATATAATTTGGTGGGTGTTAAACAGGCAAGATAACATAAATAGAAATATCCAGTTCTAGTATCTTAATCTTCGAGCTTTAAAACAAAGCCCTAAATTCAAGACTCTTAACCCATAGCTAAGAAATTAAGAGTTTCTGATTTTTCCAAACTAGTTTTAGTACAGGGATACTGCCCCATGCTTACCTCCAAGCCTTATTTGTTGAAGGTAATTATCAAGGTTGCAGAGATGACTCAGTGTTAAGAGTACTAAGCAGCCTTTAGGAGATGCTTAAATCACCAATGTGATTAGTAGGGATGCAGGGGTTGAGCAAGCAGCCCCATTTTGCCTTCTGTCTCTTACTTTGTGAGAATTTAGCAAGAAGGCACCATCTGKCGGGTCCTTACCAAGCATCCAAACTAACTGYGCCCTGACCTTGGACTCTTCAGAACTATCAGATATAAACTTGTTGTTTATAAATTACTTCATCTCAAGTATTTTATGAGAATAGCATGAAAAGATAAAGGCCGACCCCCAAAAGGAAGTTGATGGCTTATATAATTTGTGTGATACTGGGGTAAAAACATGTGAGTTAAAATAAATGTCAGGATTGAAATGTTGCGAGCAMGGGATAAGAAATAAAAGGGCTTCCAGTAGGGTATGAGATAGCCAAGCCAAGTAGATAAGGACAGAGCTCTGGGAAAAACAACAGCTTTGGTCTTAGCAGGTTCCATCTGGYTCCCACAAAGTCCCTACCATCACCCGAGAACATACCCAATGTCACCCTTTTGACTCTTCTTGCCTCTAATTGCAACAYTGTAAGAATGGCTTCTAATAAAGCCCCACCGATTACATTCCTGCTCCTACAGCTCTCTAAAGAGGATGGGGCTCTAAGTTAATCTATGACCTGCATACATGACTTGGTATGCTAAAAGTCACAGAGGTACTAGAAAGGAAAGTAAGGCTGATTAACGTGTGATTATAATTCAAGTTGACTCCAATCCCGGGCAGCAAGGAGCTGTGCTTGCTGTGCTTGGTGGTAGCATCATGGACAGAGGTGGGGCTTGCTTGTTTGAAGTGTTCTCTGGTTATGACCTGAAGGGCCTAGGTGTCCTAACACCCTCCTTATAATTATCCATCAGTGAATCTATAGTACCTATGCTAAGATGCTAGCATCAACTTGCAGAATACACTAGGTTGTGGCAAGATAAATATTTCTATGGACATAAACGTCCGAGTTTATGTTCTTTCTCNCCCTTCAGAGGCCAGCCATCTCTCTACCTCTGGGTTTCAGGTTTGAAGTCTCACTATTTACTTATCTAAACTGGAGACTATCTGTTCACCTGCCTTACCCTTCTAAGTCCTGGGATTACAGGCTTGCCCATGCCTATCTGGCAGTAGTTGTTTATAAGGCATACAGGTTTCTCTTTAATTTGCAAGTGTCATTTGAYCTACAGAAAAGTTTTGTTGAAAACAAATGACAAAACCTAAAATAGCGAGCAAACAAAAGCTTTTGTCTGTTACTCCGTATGCCGCTTCTTTTTGATATCTGAAGGCATTGAATAGGAAAACAGAGAGGAACCTCTACAATAGATAAGGCACTGTCAAAGGATCCTTACAATTAGGATCCTTACTTGTCCTTTGGACAAGTTGGCTAATAACTGACTGATGATTAGCGGATGTCTTCAACTCAGTAGGTCTTTTCCTGATTTGTAAAGCGAGGAGAAAGCATTTGACTAGCTGCCTCACAGCTCCAATATTGCAAGACAGTCAACACGCCATTGCCACCCACAATTAGAGCAATCACTCATGGGCTGGGGAAGTGGCTTGGCGGTAGAGCGACTTCATTGCCAAGCCCTGAGTTGGATCTCCAGCACCTGTACAGCACAAGTGAGGCATACCCTTACCACCAGTGTGGTAGGAACACCAGGGGCTTCCGCTCTTGATTTCCCTCTCTAGATCTTTCTCATACAAGGACACCTCTATCCCTGCAATTATCCCAACAGTCCTCTCACCCCCGGCTTCGGGTGTTCAACTGCTGTAACCCTTCATGTCTTTTCCCAGAGGCTCCATCAGACCCAGACTTTCTCAGCTCCCGCGGACTTCCCGCACTTGACCCACTCGAGGGACTTGCGCCACTCTGGAGCTGTCCCTAGCTCGGGGCTTGGCTCTCCCGGCATCCCAAGGACCCCTCCGTGCTGACAGCCCGTTGGCTGCAAGCTCAGCCCTTCCCTCCTCCCCTGGTTCCCTCTTGGACTGTCCCAGGGTGAGTTTGCCAGGAGCGAGAACGTGTCTACCTCAGCAGGCCAATCCCTCAGTCTCGGAAAACCAGAGCAGGAGGCGAAGACCCTTTCACAGTCCTCTCAGTAGGCAGCAGCTTAGAGAATCTTCCCCTAAACAGGAAGAGGCTTAGGCCGCGGGGGATGGCGGGGGATGGAGTCCTGAGAGAACACAGTCCGCCGCCTCTGTAAAAGAGCCGCCATCTGGAACTACAACTCCCAGAAGGCTCTGCAGCGGCCAGCCATCCTCCCTAAGAGCCCCGCCCTCCAGATCCGGAGGCGGAGTCGCCCGCCGAGCAGGTGCAGGAACCTCTGGCTGGCTGAGTTGTCTTCTCTGCCAGAACAACTTAGGAAGAGAGAAAAAGTAGAGATACCTTGAGGGGTTTTACGGCATCACWGGCCGCGTGAGGACAAGATGATGTGCCTGACGTCCTTGATGACTTTTTTCCTCAGGCTTTCCTGGCTCCTGTTATGTTCTTCKGTCACACCCTTGGACGCTGTAGATCCAGAGGGAAGCTGGAGTGGGGTGGGATGGGGGAGCTGTTAGCCTGCATTGATTTTTCTCTGTGGTCTTCTTGTTTTGTTTTGTGTTTGTTTTGGTTTTGGGTTTGGTTTGTTATTCGAGAAGGNGGGATAAGAAATAAAAGGGCTTCCAGTAGGGTATGAGATAGCCAAGCCAAGTAGATAAGGACAGAGCTCTGGGAAAAACAACAGCTTTGGTCTTAGCAGGTTCCATCTGGYTCCCACAAAGTCCCTACCATCACCCGAGAACATACCCAATGTCACCCTTTTGACTCTTCTTGCCTCTAATTGCAACAYTGTAAGAATGGCTTCTAATAAAGCCCCACCGATTACATTCCTGCTCCTACAGCTCTCTAAAGAGGATGGGGCTCTAAGTTAATCTATGACCTGCATACATGACTTGGTATGCTAAAAGTCACAGAGGTACTAGAAAGGAAAGTAAGGCTGATTAACGTGTGATTATAATTCAAGTTGACTCCAATCCCAGGCAGCAAGGAGCTGTGCTTGCTGTGCTTGGTGGTAGCATCATGGACAGAGGTGGGGCTTGCTTGTTTGAAGTGTTCTCTGGTTATGACCTGAAGGGCCTAGGTGTCCTAACACCCTCCTTATAATTATCCATCARTGAATCTATAGTACCTATGCTAAGATGCTAGCATCAACTTGCAGAATACACTAGGTTGTGGCAAGATAAATATTTCTATGGACATAAACGTCCGAGTTTATGTTCTTTCTCRGAGGCTGATATTAGTTATTATCTAATACACKTATATATATTATAAAATTTAAGACATGTAATATTGYTTATTAGGCCGAGTGACTTTTTTCTATAAAGGGGCAGAAAGAAATTATTTAAGMCATTGGGCATCTGRAATTATTCAACTCTGCCTTTTAGTACGGCAGATAGTATGGAAATGAGTAYACATGGCTGTATTCTAATAATACTTTATAAAAGGAARATGGACATTAGCAGGTGGTATTTGGYAAGCGTTTACCCAYCTCTGTAGTATAAAAGCAAGGGAATCATGTCATTTAAAAAAGGCAGCCTGGTAGATGCAGTTATTGCATGTGTATCTCTTTCCTCTATAAATCTGCTAGAGTCTACTAACACACACATATTCCTTCTTTATGAAGAATTTACTGGTATGCTAATAGCTAATAGTCATTATTCTACAATTCTGATGATACGGGCGGGGGAGGGGGAGGCACATTTTTCTCTTCTGATTAACTAAGACTTCAAAGAATGTTAAAATCTGGCAGTGATGRACACAATGTAGTCTAGAAAGCACCAAAGCAATACTGTGATACCAAAGAACTCCTCCTTTTCCTAGACCAGCAACACTAGATTTTCTGAAGTTGAGTTTTTGGAAAAAAAAAAAAAACCAGCCAACCAAAAACAAACAAACAACCCCAAAACTACTATCAAAGAACCAGAGTTTAAATGTATTATAAAAACACAAGCCTGCTAAGAAATTTAAACCTCTTATGATTTTTTCCTTTCTGTGACAATATAGATCTTTTATAAAAACACTATACTGTTTTCATTTGTAATTCACATTAGCAGTACTRCCTTCCTGAGCTTGCTCCTGTTAAATATTCACAGTATTATGAAACTATAATAGAAGAGCTTTGTGTGTAAAACAGAAGAAATCTAAAGCTGATTTTTCTCAAAGCTCTAGTGAGCAAGACCTGGTATGCAAGGTAAATTTTCCTTCCTTAGAGGTATAAAGATTATGCAACATCTCTGTTAATATGGAAGTAGCTAGGTTTTTTTTTNTCCTTCTGCCTCAGTGACTCCAAAACTGCCTAGGACAAGTAGGGCAGTAACATTATAGGTACATTTCATCTACTCATCAACCAGATGATTCTGCATATTCCCAACTGAAGATGTGCAGTAAAAATAACTTTTCTTCCAAGGTCAGGTTTGCCTATGCTACTGCTGTCTTCACAGTGAAATCCTCAGACACCAAGGATCCACCTCAATTCCATCACTCAGAGACAGCTTTTATAGACAAACCATGTGTCTTTTTTCCCTGTTCTTTCTGAATCTGCCACTTGAAAGTCAAGAGTTTGGTGGCAAATTACTCCAGTCCTAAATGCCTCAATTACACAGATTAGGAAAAGAAATCTTTTACACTGAGAGGAAGAAAAACAGTCCTAGACTAATTGTACATGTGGACTATGATCTAGGTTAATGAAATGACATTTTTATAGAGTTGCCTGAAGTTGCCTATCTTTCTTGAAGCTTTGCTTTTGTAAAACACCAAGGGCTTGATGCATACTTAGGATCAATTCTAAATAACAGATTTCCAGATAAGTTTTTCAAGCTCAAAAGCTTTTGGTAAGTGTCAATTTTTAGTAAATTTGTATTTGATTATCATCAAATACTTGATTGATATTGTCAATGTCAAGTTATATTCACTTTATCTTGCCTTAAGTGTAGACAATGTGATTCGTCATGGGATTCCACACATGTATGCCACTGTACCTTGCTCAGATGTACCCCTAGCAGTGACACCCTATCTGAAAATCCTATCCRCAGCCTCTAAAGCTGTGGTGAGCACAGTTCCTCTGCTGTTAGAACTAGTAGTTTACCAAGAGTGGCACATGCGCAGTGCCTACAGTGGTAGGAAYGYTAATACATCCAAGAGAGCAATGACACGGAGCACTACTGTGCTTTATCTTCTTCATGGAAATAACTGTCTCACTGTAAAAATATCCCAAGAAAGGGCTGGAAACATGGCTCGCRTGGGAGTGTTTGCCTAGTACATGTGACGGCCTCAATTTGATCTCTAGCTAGATGAAACTCGGTGTGCTGGGGCATGTCTATAATTTCAACTCCAGATTAACCTTGATCAGAAGTTCAAGGTTACACTCAGCTACCAAAGCAGGCAAAAATCAGTTGGGCTACATGAAGTTCTGGTTGTTGGTATTATTATTGTTGTTATTGTTATTTATTTATTTATTTATTTATTTGTTTAAAAAATCACTTTCTTTTTGTAGGTGCTACATTTCATTTGCTTTGTTAAGAACAAAGTCCTCAATTGTGAAGAATATATGATAAAGCACTTACTTTCTGAAAAGTGCTTTTTCCTAAGTCACTCCTGTATTCTCACTTAGATATTGTCCCTTATCCCAGCCAATGTTTTAGAAATACTATTTTACTAAACAATAGCCGACTACTTTTAGACTGAGCAAATTATAGCACCCTATTCCTTTTACATTGGTTCTGTTAATCTAGTTATGTCAAAAAGCCTGATTATGTCAATGCATTTTTTCTCCTAGTATCTTAGTAATATGCACATTTACTATGTGTGCCTAAATGTATGTAATGTACTCAGCAGTTGTGAGTGGACACAGGCTAGAATTTATGAGCCAGTAACAAGAAAAGGAGGGCTCTCCAAGGAAAAAGACATTAGAGTGAATGAAAGAGAGGAAAAGCGAAGGAAAAGAGAAGAGAAGAAGTGAATGTTATAGGAAGRAGGAGGAGGAAGGAAGAAAAGAGGAAGGGGACCAGAAGGRGGGGAAGAGAATGAGGAGTAGACATCACTATGATAGCACTTCAGTTACTGGAATTCTTGGTCCCTTGATTTACAAATAGCTTGGTATTCTGTAATACACCTCAATATCTTTCTATAAACATGATAATCTGAAATTTGTATATGTTTATTGTTTGTCATTGGCATTAAAATATTTCCCATGAATGTATGTATGTATGTATATATTTGTATCTATGAATAATAGCAAACTTGAAAATATGGTCCATGTCCACATATAGAGACTGTCATAAAATTATAATCATTTTGGTTATTTTTTAAAGATTACAAATGGAAAAGAAACTGTTCAGTACTTTAAAATACTGTGACGACTTTCAGATGTTGAAACTTGGATTTTCTTCATTGGGATTGACTAACAACTGTAAAATTTGTTTATGAGGTGATGAGGTGTCACACTTTTCTTTAGCTCATGGCTTTAGAACATGACTTTAAATCCAAAGGCAGAGGACTTTCAATTTTTATTACTACAGGATTCTGATATAGGAGGAGGGAAAGCTCATAGGGAGAAGGGTAAGAAAAAAATGATAAAAAGGAAAGAAATAACTTCATAAATAAAGGTGGCACATCTAAGTCAGAATTTTAAAAGAAAGATGTCTTAGGTGAAAACAAAATGACTTGTTCTTCAAGGATAGTTATTTCCTGAGCAACTGAGACTACGTTTTAATTGTTATGTATTATTACTGAAAATTAGAATCAATACTGAGTTAAGTGAAATATGAAAAGGACATAAAAAAAAAA
>BDUI01017531.1:15968-26971 GCA_002335545.1 Apodemus speciosus
GGCCGAGGGGGGTCGCCGCGAACACGCCGGGCCAGGCTACAACAGCGCTCGGGGAGCTCGGCGGTGCAGGGCCGCTGGCTGCAAACTTTGTGCGGCCCTGCAGGAGCTCCGGGACTCGGGGGCGCTGCAGCCGCACCGCACCACGCCGCCCGGCTGCTGCAGGCGCTTCCAGAGCTCCACTCGGAAGGCGGCGCGGGGGGCGCTGCTGCCACTTTCTCGCGCCCGCCCCTCGCCGAGAGGAGGAGTGCTGAGGGGCGCGGCTTGCTCCACACCGACGCCCACCTCCTCGCACCGTGCACCCCCGAGCAGCGCTGCAGGGCGGAGGTGCGATTACCCAAATGGAGGTGGAGCCATAATTGTAGATGCACCGAGGAAAGAGAGAGAGGCTGGAAAAGACGCCTCCGAACTCAATGCTCCTCAGATGAGGGGCCTGGAAACGCACAAGATAAGTCCCCGAGTGGATCCCCGCATTTAAAGCACACACGCTCCGCCTTCCTCTGCCTCTCCGGCCTCTTTCCTCTCTCCTTTGCTGGGTGTGAAAATGGACTCAGAGACTCCGAGCTTTGGCAAAGATTCCAGAGAGTCACGTGGGGAAGGGGAGCCGCGGTGAGGGGGTGGGGGGAAGGCGAGAGAGCAACCTGATCCCCTTATTCATCCTGCAGGAGTTGGAGTGGCTTTGTCTGAGGCGGGRTCAAAAGTGGTCACACCGAGGGCGGGGTGGAAACGGGAGGTTAGGTCTCCATTMAGACACTGTTGAGGGTACTTAGCCAGGTCCACACGGGAAGCTAGTTAGCGACAGGGTGCTCACACCCAAGCCCTGACTGCTCCCTCTCCACCTCTCGGCTCTCCCACTGCTGCTGAACACAGAGCCTGGAACAGAACTGATGGCCTTCTTCGCATTTTTTTGGACCCTCGGGGTTTTTCCCGGCAGTCTTTGGGCACCTGTGTTCTAGGTTGAGATTCCCACGGTGARTGCACATTTAGAGCTTCCTAAAAGACTGAAAACACCACAAGGTCTGGGTGGGTCCCACTGAGCCTCCAACTGTCAAAGACTGGGAAGCCAAAGTCAGGGCAAAAGCATCCTAGTGCACACGTGGTGGTAGTTGAGGGATAGGGCGGGGTCTGGTTTCCAGCCAGTATTGAGTGATAGCTATTTTTAGAGAACTAAATAAAAATAGCTGGTCCAGGTTTGATCATTTTGTAACTGGGGGTCGTTGCATGGGAGAGATACAAACTGGGTTTCGATGGGCAGACAGTAATGATTCCCGGGCTATCTTGGCAGAGCTGTGAAGGCTAGACTGTGCAGAAAGGACTTTGAAGTGGCAGTGAACACGGAGCTGTTCAGGGTGGTGGGCAGGGATCTTAGTAGACTCCAATATTGCTGACGGCCATAGGGCAGGCCCATGTTCTAAAGCACGTCGATAGCACCTGGACTCCTCGCTTTTTAGAATAAGTGAATGAAATGAAACGAGGGTCCCTGTAACTGTCACCACTTAGCCACCGCAACCTTCGATTAACCTGGGTGTGGCTGTTGAGTATTCAGAGGACTTAGGAATTGCCCAGCTCTTCCTCGATGCTCCCCTGCGCTGTTGTGGGGACAGCAGCGTTTTTCTCTCTATAATTGAAGCACATATGAGAAGTGTGTAAACATTTGTTGAAAGAATGGACTGAATCAAGCCAGCAGTCATCACCGCCAGAGTTCAGCCACAGCTTGGATGGGACCTGAGTCCTCCCTCCTCCCATTTCCCCTCTTTCCTTTGGAAAGTATTTTCTCGGGCCAATGGAAAGTACTGTACAAATTCGGGTTGATACACACTAACAACCCCTAACCCCTCTTAAACCGTTTTTCTGTAGCCACCACTGACTAGGAGTAACTTGAGACAACTGATTTCCCTAGAATAAACTATTTGATTTTGTTTTGAAGAAAGCATACGGTTGTGACACTCAACGGGGTCTCAAAACATCTTTTGTACTTGCTAAAGGAAAACAATCTTGAAAAAGAAAAAGGTGAAGGGAGAGGCAGAAGCATTATCACATACATGCTGCCTTCATATGCGGCATTTGTGGCTCTTAACAAATTGTTCACATAACRTCCCCCCCACCATCACAAGCCCTCCACTGGCTCCCAYRGTCTCTCTACTCCAGGAACAAATAGTCCAAGGGTTCCCTCTCCAAAAGCACTAAAATCTCTGCCCACAGCCAAGTCTATATTCTCAATGCTGTTCCCTACATCCAGTAACTTTTGTGACCTTATCCCACAGTATCTTCCTAGATCAGCCCCATTGTTCTTGTCTCTTCACATTACCTGGCCTGTCTGCCGCTCACCGGGTAGATATTATGGACTGAATGCTTTGTACCTAACACGGGACCCTTTGCTATGTAATCTGCCGGTAACCATGTGAGACGGGAACCCTTGTTATTGTCATGGACAAGCGCAGTGACCGATGGCCCCGAGTCAGAAGGTTAATTACAGCAGCACATTAGAGCAGGCAGCCCTACCTACAGTAAGAGTCAGACGGCCACATCTCAGCATCTTAACACAACGATTTGTCTGGCTATCCTGTCCCCCGGACAGTAGCGGACCCTACAGGTTGTGCCTTGGACATCCGCGAGCCCTTCTTGTACCCAGGCCATCATGGCACGTATAAAACACACTACTTGTGTGTGTGTGACTGGGACATCATTGCCTTTCCTGTGACAGGGACACATAGGGCACATGTGGGGGTTTAGTTAGTCCTCACTGAGCTGCTTTTACCGTTCCTACGGYCTTAGCTTTCCTACCAACAGCAACTGGACCTTCCCTGCCGCCACTGGGGCTTTGCTGACCTTTGACCCAGAGCCTGCTGTTTGTCCTATCTTTCCTCCGCTTACTTCCCTCTCTCTACTTCACTGACCCCCTAACGTCTCTCTCCCTTGCCTCAGTTTCCCTTCTACTCTGTACAGCCTCTTCCGGTCTCTCTCCTGTAGCTCTCTCCTCTGGTTTTGCCCTGCCTGGAGAGTTCTTGAGGTTTTAATGCATCTCTTCTGGTATGTCAGCTGCTGCTATGCAAACATGAGGTCCTGAGTTTGGATTGCCAGCACCATATGACGAGCCTGAGATGCAGGGAGAAACAGAGATAGAGATTTCCCTGGAGTCTTCCCACCCAGGCCAGGCTAGCCAAATTAGTACGTTCCAGGTTCAATGAGAAAATCACATGGAAAGGGATCAAGGGAAACACAAGCTATCCTTCTGTGACGAGTGTTTTACAAATCTGTGCTTCTCTGCTCTTGGGAAAGCAATGCGTCCTTCCTCATCTTTCTGTATTTCTTTCTTCCATGTGGCCCGCTGATACTTCCTTCTCTCCGTTTCTATGTAGAATTTTTGCATCTCTCATACAGTCAGTATATTAATCATTCTCTATGAACTCAGATACTGTTTTGTAAAAGGRAGAGGCAACTCACTGTTTTGTGGGAAATAAGTTTCCTCATCGGTATCATTTGAAATACATGCAAGGTTAAAACCAAGAGAGAAGGCTTTATTCCTAGCACAGTTTTACTGGACTAAAATGAGCAAACCCTCCAAGGTTTTAAACTGCATTTCTCTGTTTTATTTCCCTCGCTCCAGGTAGCTAGCCAATTCTTGCATGTTGTTTAGATCATAGCAATTGTATGCGACAAGGGTTCTCTTTCTCCCTCTCCCTCTCCCTCTCCCTCTCTCTCTCTCTCCCTCTCTCTCTCTCTCTCTCTCTCTCTCTCTCTCTCTCTCTCTCATTGGTCGAATTCCCTGCCTTAGCAATTGTTAAATATTTTCAATACTACTTCTGCGCCTGCCACAGAGGAAGCTAGGCAGTGGAGGTCTCTGGAAAGGCCAAATGGCCACAGCCAATAAAAAAAAGAAACATCGTACACAGTTGATTTTTTTTCTTGTGTAGGGTTACATTGGCGTACATGGTTACATTTTTTTAAATAAAACCTCAGCAAACCTGCCCTTCCCATGTTTCCTTCCAGGCTTTTCGGACATCAATCTGTTGTTTTCTAGATTCTGGGGTACCTCCCTCTTGCACCTGGGACACCCCGAGTAGCCGCAGCCTAACGCTTGCTCGTTAGGAATGCCTGATAGTCACTGAAATAAGAAAAACTACCAACAACTGWATAAGAAACTCCACTTTTTCCTTTACTAATTAGTTACTTTGCTGAGCTGACTCGTGACTATTTCTATTGGAAGACCTGAAAAGACTGATGTAACAAGAGAAAGTGAGAAAGAACGCAACAAGAGAGGCAATACAGAATGTAACTATAGGTGTGTTGTGCAGGAACCCAGGCTGGGCCCCTGTGCTCGACAGCCAGCTAGGACCGTGTGCTTGCCCTGCTTGGCTGCCAGCTAGGACCCTGTGCTCGCCCTGCTTGGCTCCCAGTCTGCTTGGATCTGGTTCCTGATTAACAGGCCCCTAATTCCCTCCYTTGGAATGGAAATGTTTGCCTTGCGCTATTGTGTCTGAGTGTTTTAGTTTTACAGCAAGGAATTTGCCTCAAGTTTCAGAGTGGACTTCGAACTTGGACATCCTAGTAAYGCTGTGAACTGGCAAGACTAGAAGCATTCCTYGGGGTGGGGTRAATGCTCCTTCCCCCTTTATTTGTTTTTTGTTTTGTTTTTGTTTTGTTTTGTTTTGAGACAAGGTTTCACAATGTATGACAAGAAGGGCTTAGGTTCCTGTTTCTCCTGTTCCTTCCTCCCTGGTAGCGAGGTTATAGGCGTGCATCACCAAACCCAGCCATTAGAGATGCGAGAGCCTTTGGGCTCCAGAGACAAAATGTTGTGATTTAGATTCTAAGCATTCCTCATTGGTGCTATTGGGACATAGTAGAACCTTAAAGAGTCCAGCTTAATTGGATCAAGTTCGGTTCTTGGYGCTTGCCCTTGAAGGGTTCACTGAGATCCCAGCCCCTTCCTTTCACTCTTTGCTTCCTGAGACCTCTGAGACTCAATAGCTTTGCTCCAATAGATGCTCCCTGCCGTGGTGCTCCCTGCTGTGATCCTCCCTGCTGARGTGCTCCCTGATGTAGTGCTCTGCCTCGGCACAGGCCCCAAACAATGRAGCCAAGACACCAAGAACTGACACCTCTAAAATCAAGAGACGAAATAAACCTCTCCTCTTTAAGTTGATTTTCYTCAGGCTTCCTGCCTCTAACCYGAGACAAAAAACTAATACAACAGTATTTGCAAACACTCTTTTGGGGGGTCATGTAAGGAAGTACTCCAAAATAGACATTACATCTGCCCCATTCCAATGTATACAGTGAAATATTCCCAATGGCTTCTCTATAATATAGAATGGGTTGGGTGAATTGGGAGACCTCCAGATGAAGGCACAAAGCTGGTTTCAAACCCCAAATATGAAAGACTCCAAATATAAAMTTTTCGTGCCATGGGTCAATGACCGTGTGAAAGTTCTACACCTGTCCTCATGTGAGYCGCAAGCACAACACAGACATTAAATGATCTTCAGATCATAGGTACAAGGTATATACAAAGCAAATGAATTTCTTGTTTAGAATTAAGTCTTAACCTAAAGTATCACTTACCTATATCCAAAACTGCTGAAATTTCAAATATAAAATATAAACCCCACAACATTTCTGTGGTTAAGCATTTCATATAAGAGATAGTCAATTTGTATTATAGAAATAATTGAAATTGGCRTCTTAAGCTAAGCATCAATTGGAGGCACACAATTCAGTACATGGACATTTTTACATTTGGTCCCTATTTGTGTACATACAWACACACACACATACACACRTACAAATCAATACAAACATATTTTGAAAATTGTACACCAGAATATTATCTCTGACRTTCCAGGTGACTYTTCATCCCTCTATTGAACTTACCTGGATTTTCATTCTTCTGAATGAAAATTCTCTAAGCACATATTTACTTTTGCAATGAAAAATTGCATCAAGGAGATTTTTCAAAAAACAAAAGAAGCCAGTTCAACTTGGCTTTATGCATTTCATTCCTGTTGTGAGAGACAGAATTTGTATGTTAGAAGATGTTCAGACTTAGTTCACCTTAGCAGCTGAAGGATGGTCATTTGTCTTCCTCTGCTTTAGGCAGGCATGATAATGGTCCCATCATTTTCTGGATATGCAGGATGTCACATTTTTACCAGGTCACCCATGAATGCATTGAGCCATAACTAAGTCTGGGTCCACACTAGTCAACAACAGCTGTGGCCCCACATGGCTACTGGGTCTTAAGGAGGACCGTCAATGGTCTTAAGGAGGACCGTCGCTGCCAAGAAGTGCAAAGGACAAAATATGCCAGGTGCTCAAGCACTTGGTAAAAGAAATTGTGCGTCAAAATAAAAATACTTCATCTTGTATTACAATTATGTTACGATGTGTAATTAACACTGACATTAATTGGGGATGATGGTGCAAACCCGTACCCCACTAAGGAGGCAAAGCTGGGACCATCGGGAGTCTGAGGCTAGATCTGGGCTTTATATCAAGAACCTATCTCAAAAAAAACTCCATCATTTTACCTGTTTCTCTTCGGTTTTTGGTTTTTTGGTTTTTGGTTTGTTGACTCATTTTGGTTGGTTGGTTGGTTGGTTGGTCGGTCGGTTTCTTTGTTTGTTTTAAAAAAGGAGTTATCAGTAAGCAAGGTTAATGTGTGTACACTATAGACATATGAAACAGTTGAAAAATAAGTTGATAGTATCAAGCAAGGAGATGAAGCAACTTAATTCCCATAAATATTGGTGTGTTAATGGAAAATGAAAGCCAATTTGGAAAACAGTTTAATAGTTTCTCATGAAGTCAAACATAAACTTACCATATATGACTTAGCTGCCTTACTCCTAAATATTTACCAAGGAGAATTCATACAAAATTTTATAGATGACTTTACATTGGCTTTCTTAGTCACCAAAMCCCATAAATAACCAACTCCCTCATCTAGAAAGTAAATAACCTATCCATAGAAAAGACTATGACTTAAGCAGACATGGTTGGGACACACCCCTTTAATCCCAGCACTCAGGAGGCACAGGCAGGCATATCTCTGAGTCTGAAGCTAGCATGGTCTACAGAGGGAGTTCCAAGATAGCCAATTCTACACAGAGAAACCCTGCCTCAAAAAACAGCAGAGAAGGAGGAGGCAAGGAAGAAAGGAAGGAAGGAAGAGACAGACAGACAGACAGACAGACAGACAGACAGACAGACAGACTATGGCTTAAGTAAATGAAGCAAACCACAGACATACATCATGGCATTGATGAACAGTATTATACCATACTTGTAATTCTAGCTGCTTAGAAAAACAAGTGGAGCCTGTATCAAAAAAAAAAAAAAGATAAATTTAATTTTACTACATGTAAGCTAACTCCTACTTTAAGACAATCTTAGGAAGCAAGCACTACATTCAGATATTATATCATAACATCATCACCATAATAATAATAACAATAATAATAACAATAATAATAGCAATAATAATGATGAAACCAATTTAAACTACACATCTGCTGCACATCAGCCATGGGTCCAACAGCACTGCTTTAGACAGCAGACGCTGGGAGACAAAGCATTGCCGCAAAGCTCTGCCTCCTCAAAGCCAGATACAGGGTAATGTCCTTCCAAGATGGTGGATCCTCAACAAGTCAANCCCATAAATAACCAACTCCCTCATCTAGAAAGTAAATAACCTATCCATAGAAAAGACTATGACTTAAGCAGACATGGTTGGGACACACCCCTTTAATCCCAGCACTCAGGAGGCACAGGCAGGCATATCTCTGAGTCTGAAGCTAGCATGGTCTACAGAGGGAGTTCCAAGATAGCCAATTCTACACAGAGAAACCCTGCCTCAAAAAACAGCAGAGAAGGAGGAGGCAAGGAAGAAAGGAAGGAAGGAAGAGACAGACAGACAGACAGACAGACAGACAGACAGACAGACAGACTATGGCTTAAGTAAATGAAGCAAACCACAGACATACATCATGGCATTGATGAACAGTATTATACCATACTTGTAATTCTAGCTGCTTAGAAAAACAAGTGGAGCCTGTATCAAAAAAAAAAAAAAGATAAATTTAATTTTACTACATGTAAGCTAACTCCTACTTTAAGACAATCTTAGGAAGCAAGCACTACATTCAGATATTATATCATAACATCATCACCATAATAATAATAACAATAATAATAACAATAATAATAGCAATAATAATGATGAAACCAATTTAAACTACACATCTGCTGCACATCAGCCATGGGTCCAACAGCACTGCTTTAGACAGCAGACGCTGGGAGACAAAGCATTGCCGCAAAGCTCTGCCTCCTCAAAGCCAGATACAGGGTAATGTCCTTCCAAGATGGTGGATCCTCAACAAGTCAAYGTTCAGGGCAGCAAAATGGAGCAAAAGCCCACAACAGCTCTCAAGGKTGAGCRAGAGTGAGAGGCAAGCCTTGCTTTCCTGAGCATGGAAATTTCAAGTTGCTTGTTACTTYAGCRTCACCTAGCCCATCCTRACAAACCCTGCTTTCCTCTGTTACCCTCATGTTCATTCAGCTCCTTTACATTCAATGTAGTTTACCACAGGTCGAGGAAGGGCCAATGCAGGTGTAGGAAACGTGTGAGTCTCTAGCAACCCTTCCTTCTACTCCATTATACCAAACTGGCTCCATACTCATCCCTGAACCCACACGTCTGACAGAATTTTGAATTTCACCAAACTAGCCCAGACCTGAATTATATGATGTGCCACAGTCTGACAGTAAATAGAGTTAACATCGACACAAAGTAAGATGGTTAATTGATCGTTCAATCTAAGATGCTTTTAAGAAGAAAAAAAATCATGATGCTAATAAATACCCCAGAATTAACACAAACACAAATCAAGATTCTCCGAAGGACTTCCTGGCGAAGACGTGGTCACCTAAACAAACTGGCAGTTAGGAAGAAAAGGTATGGAGAGCAATGGGTATTGAAAGGAAGCCACAGCGAACTGTCAAAAAGATTTTGACCTCCCAGAAAATAAGAAATTCACATGATACTAATATAGCCAGAAAATAAATTGTCTGTGAAGGGAAAGTCGGGCGACTGTAGAGATTCTTCCTCCGCCAGCTTGTTTACAAGGTCTTCTTTCTGAGGAAGCATAACTCTGGATCAACATCAGGGAACATAACTCTCCCAGGTCCTGAGTGACCCTGTCTTCTGTCACTWCCTAAGTACCCCAGGGCAAAAATGCCAAAGAGCAATACCTTCCACCTTCTCAGAAGCAAAGGACAGACTCTGAGATTATTTTCACGGTGATCTGATGATTCTGGTCTCCACAAATGTTGGAAAGAAGACAGCGTTATCTTAAGAGCCCAGGGAGAAATACCCAGAATGCAATTTAAGTTCCGGGGCTAGCTGGTTAACTGACTTCAGATAAGTCATTAATAGATCGTCTAAGTTCTTGCCTGTAATGGAGAGATAATAATATTTGAGACCCGCTTATCAAACTGGGTTCTACTGAGGCTCGGCTTGAGAAAATGGATATGGAACTTTTGAAACGTTAAGAGCACTTGCACAAGTGTAAAGCATTATTAAGAAATTTCAGCTAGGTCAGGCATTTTCCTGTGCAAGGCAATCTTAAGGATATAAATAATCAGCCCGTTGTAATTGGATATGTAAATGTTCCCAGAGGCCTCTTTCAGCCAGCTCTTCAGATAAATCAAAACTGATGATGATGGTCGTGATAGTTCTCTAACTATGAATGAGAAGTAGAATGCACAGACAGATGAGCTCCTGTTTTGATTGACACCAGGAGGCTAAAATAGTCCTTAGTTATGCCGTTTGTTTTAAAGATGTTCAGTGACGTCATCACCAGAATGAGAACTCATACATGGTCTATGTGTGTCTTGTGTGTTTGTATATACTCACCGTCCATTTTCCTATTTTCTCTCTTATTCTGTGTCTGTGTAACAGCCAGGATGCAGTGGGTCTGTCTTCAGATCCTCTAGAGTCATTCAATCTTAAAATTACTGTGGACTCTGAAATGACAGGGAAAACCTGCCCCTAGCTCCCCCTGGGAGTCTCCTGGCAGACAGACAGCCCTAAGCCTGCTGCCTTTTTTTTTTTTTTTTAGGAGATTATAGAGTTGAGAAATGTTTCCCCTGTGGGAAGAAAACAAAAAGAAGTGGGAAAGAAGACAGTGGGGCAGCCATGACCGCCTGTCCCTTCCCATCTTTCAATGCCAAAAAGATACGGAATTTGAAAGTCAGGTGCCTCAGAGCTGCTGGGAGAAGTGTTTGTCCCCCACACTGGCTCCTTCTCGTCAGCTCAACATCTGCTGGGGCATCAGCACACACCAGCCTGACTTCCAATCAGTGATGTGTACCAGATACGGCAGCATGGACAGACCAACTTAAACGAGCCAGGCCAAAGATGCTCATAAATTGTGAAGTGCCATCTTAGTTTACATGAAGAGTTTTCAACAGAGAAAGGATCTGGACCAACTAAGAAAAGCGAGGAGCTGTAAGACTGTAATTGACTTCATAGATATCGAAGGGTAGGACAAAGTATGGCCACTCTTCCCCTACAGGAATAATGCAAACAAGTGGAGACTGTGGTGTAACCACATTTCTCTATTTAAAAAGAGAGACAGTTATTTTTGTCTACAACTGGACCTATAAATTCTCTTACAGTCTGAAGATATTAAAATGCTTAAGTTGAAGTTTGAATTGAACTGGAAGTTGTTTATAAAATACAGCAATGCTTTACATAATCACCCTGACAGGTTCTTTTCATTTCCAGTCTAAGRGTGGGGATTCCCTAATTGGCGACCTACACCATATTAAAATAAAGTAAAATAACTCTGAGCGGCAGATGTCTTAATTAGTTGCCCTTTGAGGATTAAGCCATCTAACCAAGGGGGCCAAAGGGATGATGACAAGGTGCTTACCAAGCACAGGGTCCTGAGTTCAACCCCCACCCTCCACATAAAAAGCTTGGCACTGAGAAGTGTGCTTTT
>BDUI01017538.1:36250-47871 GCA_002335545.1 Apodemus speciosus
TGTTTCCTTATACCCAGTAGTGATTCAGAGGAGGCTGGGTAACTCCAGCTGGGACAAGCTATGCTACAGGAGGAACCCACCCCCACCCCCAATCTGGAGAACCTGAATCTTTCATAACATGCGTTGAGCATTGGCTGACCATCCCTCCCAAGAGAGATGCTATTTTTGTCTTGAGGGCTATTAGGAAAAGAAGTCTTTGCTCCTGATTGTTTAAACTCAACTGAAAGGTAGAAAAAGAAATAACCAAAAGAATATTAAACCGGCATGCACACAATAGAAATGATGGCTTCCASTCCATGCCAGGACTTCAAAAAAGGCCTTGGAGGATTAGTGTGTAAAGTGTATGTTGGTGGAKATTCAATATATATTTCCTTAATCTGTTTCTAAATTAGACCAGGCTATAGTGTGAATTACTGAACCTTATAACCTAGAGTCTGGCATATTATTAGCTTAGCTAGTTTGTTGAATGAATGAAGAATTTTTCTCTAAATCTATTATCATGTTGTATTACAATCTTTACTTTTAKAAACTTGTTCTTATACAATATAATTTTATTTTATTCTCATCTTGAGATTTATGCCCTAGAAAAAGAAAAATTGTAGTGTAACTTTTTTCTGGTTCGTGTTAAAATACTATAGTTTAGGGCTGAGAGTGTAGCTCTTAGAGTGCTTACCTAGCATCCACAAAGCCCTGGGTTTGATTCTCAACACTACCTAAAACTGGATGTGATGGTATATGAAGGCGGGTGGGTAGAGAGGTGGGGGAAATCCTGCAGAARCTGAGGAAGTGGAAAGAATATGCTCAAAATACATTGTATAAAAAATTGTATAATAAAGCTTTTAAAAATAAAATAAAAGAGGAAAAAATGATCATTTCTTCCTCAGCTAACTGTTGTACAGACATTCTTGAAGAATTRTAACAGGACAAGGCAGCCACTTTCTCCACTCAATTCACACAGCCTCTCTCCTAGCACTGCCATAGAACAGAAGAATCTCTGGCTCACCCTAGATGAGCAACTGCTCTGGATAGCAGACAGTGAACTTCATTGCTAGTTACTCCTTGTCAACTTGACACAAACAAGAGCTGACTGAGAAGAATRAMCCTCAGTTTGGAATTGCCTTCATCAGAYTGGCCTCTAGGCATATCTGTGGAGCATTTTATTGATCAATGATTGATGTGGGAAGGGTCAGCCCACTGTGGGTGTTGCCACCTCTGGGCAGGTGACTCTGGGTTGTATAACTCAGCAGGCTGAGCGAACCATGGAAATCAGTCAGGAAGCAGCCTCCCTCRTGGCTTCTACCTCACCTCACCTCCTACTGCTGCCCTTGCTCCGTCAATGATGGGCTATGATCAGGACATTTAAGCCAAATAATCCCTTTCTTTTCCAAGTTGCTTTTGGATGTGGTATTTATGACAACAACAGAAACCAAACTAGAAATATASGTTACTTGATTCACCTCCACAGCCACAGGAGTAGTCATCCTTGCGAACTCCATGCAGGTCCGAATTTGGGGCATTGAGACCAAGAAGGGATGTGGGGGTTGCAGAGGCAACCGACAATTGCCAGTTCTTAGTAAGAAACACTTGTATTTAGTGGGTATCAGACTTAGAAGATGAAGTAACTGTGTAATTTCTGGTGGTATAGTTTTTTTTTAAAAACTAAGATTAATGTTTAGAATAATTCCACCCAGGAAATGCACTGATGTCACCCTACTCTTTCCTTCACATGATGGATGAAGTAATTACTACAGAATGCGCCACAGCCCAGATAATCATTTAGCAAAGCCTGCATTGCCTTTAACAGTTTGACTACAACCTAGTTTTCCAGCCTCAACTCTTTCCTCCACCTTTCATTCTCTTCTACACATGGCTGATTCAGATTTTCTATTGTTCTCCTATTTGCAGAACTTATAAATATCCTATGGCAGAACTTGTAAATATTTCCAAACAACTGTATTCATTTCTTAATGCTGGTAGTTTTTTAAAACAAATATCATTTCTCATATGTTTTGCTCCTCCAATGATGTGGTTAACATCTGCCCTCTTGCCTGCTAGGTTACAAGCTCCAGAGTAGAGAAACCAGGTTGGTTTATTTTCTTGTGCATCTTTAGTGACCTACAGGTGGTAAGTACCCAGTAAACACCAGTGACTGGCTAATATTTTCCAAAACACTAGTGGCAGTGTGACATATGAGTTACTACCTCTGGAATTAGTGTCCCAGCTCACTTTCTAAACTGATCGCTTATTATCTGGCTAATCTTAAATATGTTCCTTAAACTATCTTATGTTTGTTCTTCTTATAAAATAGATTTTTAAATGCCTATTACGTAGAGCTTTTATTGAATGTGAAAAGGAGTCTAAAGTTTAAATGTCATGTATACTGTACATTGAATAACTAGCTATTGTTAAAACTACACTTGCCTTGGGGATAGGAAGCCAGGTATGTAAATCCTTGCTAGTATCATTCATTAGAGAATAGTTCAAAATTAATCTATAATTGTCATTAGCATAAGCTTATTAAATTAATTTTCAAGTTCAGAGAATTCAGATATTTAARTTTAAACCATCTGGGGATAGTGTGGTAATAATGCCTTGTCTTCCCAAGTTCTATAGTCATTATTTTTATGAATTATTAAAGGTAATAGTTCCTACTTATCATTTATTATATGCCTGTTCTATTTCAGGCAGTAGTGATACATGAATTATCTCACTAATTTTTCCCAACAACTTATAAGGATTAGGTTTTTTTATTGCCCTGATTAAAGCATTTGAGTCCCAGATGAACTAAGAAGTTTCTTCACATCATTGGCTGCCAGAAAATAATGAAAAGGCCAAAACAAATGTTACTTATTTGTAATTCAAGCTTTCTGTGTAATGTAGGTTGTACTATAAACTAGGAAATGACAGAATGCTTTGTCTTCCCTTTGCCAAACTCTGAAGATAAACAACCCAGGTCCTCAAAGCCCAGTGGAAATTTCAGGGCCTGGAGTGTCAAGATTTCCACCCAGGAGGCCTCCTCCATCAGGAGCTGTACTACCAGTAAAGGCATGAACCTTATGTGACTTTGTGGCATGAACATTCTCAGTGGACTAGATGGCAGTTCATTGTCAAAAAACAACAAACAAAAAATAAAACAAAAAGAAAACCACTCCTTGATAATATACTAATTCTTAGGGAAGATACCAGCTTTGCACAGCTGCCCTCTCTCTGTGTTGCTAGAATACTGAGAGGTTCTGTTCTTATTCCCCTCTGCATCTCTATGAATGTTCCCTCCCTGAGAGCCTGATGGGGAGCCAAGAGACACAGCTTCACTTGCTGACTGAGGAGTTCCCTTCTACGGAGATCCCTACTCAGGGAAAGCCAGAATTCCTGGCATCCCCACAAAAACAGAGTTTCAGAATGAGTCAGTAGCAAGTGTTGTCGGAATTTATTAAGAAGCAGTTTAAGGCCAGATGCAAGACTCATGCCTTGGATCCCAGCACTTAGTGGCAGAGTCAGATGGGGCTCCATGCATTCGAGGGATGCCTGATTGACAGAGAGTCCCAGGGTAGCATAGTTGCATAGAGAGTAAGCATGGAGATAGAGGAGAGTAAGAATGGAGTTTTAACATAAATTTACTGCAGGTGTTAACAGAAAGAGGAATTGCTCTGGGAAAACATAGTATACAGCCAAGCTAAGTGCAGTGTGAGCTTCTCAAGAGACAGGTGTGTTTGGGCTATGGAAGTCATGCAGTTAGTAGAGTGCCTATCGARTRTACAAAAAACCCTGGGTTCTATCCTCAGCAGCGCATATATCAGGTATGTGATCTTAGCCTGCAGAAAACARAGTTAAGGGATTCAAAAGTTCAAGGYCAACGTTGGCTGCATAGTGAGTTCAAGGCCATTCTGGACTACATGAGAACCTTTCCACAAGACAAAACAAAACCAGGGAGCCATACTTAGCACATTATGTAGTCACATAAATGATTTTAGTGGCTTCTCAGCTATGCTGCGGAAGGTTGCTGAAGAACAATGGCTCACTTTTCTTCTCTTTTGGTTTGTAAGATGACAGGGATCCTAAGGTACACCRCATAAGCTTATTGGCTGATAAGATAAAGCCGTAGGGCACAAGGATTGCACAAAGGAGTTAACGCATGGTGCTTTTCCTATAAAGGRAATGTGTATAGTCCTGTATGTAAGATTTCCAGAAATTTTCAAAAGACTAGAGAAACAGTAAGAAAAGTAAGACTATACTCGAARGCCATATATACCCAGATCTTGAGCATAGTTCATTGCTATTTGAAACATTCTTGTTTAAAATATCTGTATATGGAACCTTGGACAACCAGCTTGGTTTAGCAAGGCAACTTTTTTATTTAACTTTTTAATCATTATATAGGTTTTCACAAATATCAAARAAAAAAGTGTTTGCTTCCTGACATGTTAAAACTTTGAGTTAGCTGCATACAAATTCTAACACTTTTTTTTAAAAATTCTTAGATATAATATGTAAGACTTGGGCATTTTCTTAAACCTCAACAGCTATTTCAATAGGTAACACAGGTTCAGCCTCCCAGTTGGTCTTGAGCATCTGCCTGGTTTCAATGGCTTCTCCCTGCATCTGCTCACTCTCTATACTAGTGAGAATTGGAGATTACATGACAAATTCTGATAAATGATAAAAAGGCATAAGAACAAAACTTTGTATTACTGGTAGAATCAAAATTGGATAAAGTATTGTGTCTACATTTTTAGACCACTTGGGTCAAACCATTGGTTTTTGCTTCAAGTTTTTCTGCAGGGAAGCCTCGAAGTCAGGGAGTTGAGCAAATAACTTTCTAGAGTAGAAAGCCAACATCTGTCCATATGGATGGATGTCCTTACTCCCCTCCACTGGCCCCTTACCTGGGAGCTGGGACTTCCTGGAATCCACACCCAGCACAGATAGTGCCCTGTAGGTCAGGCAGAAGGTGGAAGAGCTTTTCTGACTTGCAGTCCTTTCTTAATATACTAAAAATTCAGATTCTTCTCATTTTTTTGCCATAGCTACCTCATAAACAAAGTTCTTGCTATTTTGTTTTTGATTAATAAACAAAAGAGTGAGTTATACAATGGGATTCTCATGCATACTTTTGTTTTGGGTCTAAGCTGAGAGATTAAAAATCAAATACAAACAAAACTTCTAAGAAAAGAAAATTTGCACCAATACATTTTATGATAAGAACTGCTTATCAGCGTTTCTCAGAGGAAAGCAGGAGATACGCTTTGCTTTGCTTGGTGGTCATTTATTCATTCTTTATACAGATGTTTATAGGCCACCTGTTGTTTGCTGCTAGTTTACTGTTCTAGAAGGCAGAGCTGTACCAGTTAACAAACAGAGCAGTACTTCTGCTGTACTTGTACTGTACAAACAGAGGTGAGGAGGTAGTTAAAGCAAACCCTGGGTGGAGAGGCTTCTAACCAGGCATGTTGTGAAACTGTAATTCACTGGATCTTTTTTTTCAAGATGATTTTAATTAAAAAAATTATAAGCTTTCTATGAGTAATTTTTCCACAAGGCCAAATTGATTTTATGCTAAAGTTCATAGTTGTCCTTCAACTTTGCGTCTGAATAAGATTTCAGTTATAACTTTATATAACATTGACCCATTTTTTTACAATAGTCAAGAAGTCCATCAACAGGGAACTGGAGAGATGGCTCAGCAGTTAAGAGCACTGCCTGCTCTTCCAAAGGTCCTGAGTTCAAGTCCCAACACCCACATGGTGGCTCACAACCATCCAAAAAGAGATCTGACACCCTCTTCTGGAGTGTTTGAAGACAGCTACAGTGTACTTACATATAATAAATAAATAAATAAATCTTTAAAAAAAAAAACCATCAACAGGCACTACGGAGATTGTAAAACCTGCAGAGTATTACACTGCGAAGCTCTAGAGACTACCATTTCAGGACACAGGCACTCTGCTGTTCAGGTGCTTGGGATTCTTAGATACAGGCATGAGTACAACCTTTAAAAATAATTTGTTAACACTAACACACAACAGCTTGCTGAATTGTTGTTATAGGTTTCAGTCGAGCTAAACATGCATGTTGACTTTTCTGAGAATACATTTGCAATTGCTGGAAAACATCCTGTATCTCCACAAAAGAAAAGGGAAGACTGGTATCACATCCAGAGCACAGAATTCCTGTTTCTTCTGTTCTTCTAATGCTTTCATTGCTTGGGGCCCTCACATGTTATCCCATTGTCCCACAGGGATCACTGTCCCTGAAAGATTCATGTCAGGGTGACATATACTAAGTGTAAGCATTTTTAGCTCCTTTGGTTTTGATCATGGCTGTTTTTGGTTTGCAACTTTTTAAATGTATCTTTCTAATAATAAAACATTTGGGAGGGGCTGGAGAGATGGCTCAGCAGTGAAGAGCACTGCCTGCTCTTCTAGAGGTCCTGAGTTCAATTCCCAGCAACTACATGTTGGCTCACAACCATCTGTAATGGGATCCAATGCTCCCTTCTGGTGTGTCTGAAGATAGCAATATAGTGTACTCATATACATAAAATAAATAAATAAACAAATTTAAGTTTTTATTCTACTAATAAACAAGTCCATCTTGTCTTGAGGTTACATTCTAGAGGAAGTTGGTGTGTGTTAAAAGATAAAGAAAGGAACGGTCTGAGCACGGATGATAAATGAGACAGGGAGTGCAGGAGGAGACTGCAGGAGAAAAGGGAGGGAAAATGAAAGCCTCACTGTGGATGCTAGTAACATTTTCCAGAATGCCACTTCTGAGCTAGAGAGAACACTTGCCTCCCAAGCCTACTGACCTGCAGCTGATTACTATAGTTCAGATTTATAGATTAAAAAAAGAAGAAGAAGAAGAAAAGAAAACAGAAAAAATGGGCGTGGTGGCAAGCTTGTAATCTCGGCACTGTGGATGGCTGGATGGCTGGACACACAGCTTTACCTGGCTGGTGAGTTTCTGGCCACTGAGTGTAAATAAATATAAATAAGGAAATGAATAGGAATGGCTCCGGAGGAGTAGGCCTGAGGTTGGTCTCTGGGTCCCGCATACATCAGCACACATACAGTCACACGCACGCGCACACACACACACATACACACACACACACACACACACACGCATGCACACGCACACACGCACACGCGCACACACGCGCACGCGCGCACGCACACACATGCACACACACGCACACGCACACACACAGAAATGTCATTTCTTCTTCCAATGCTGACATTCAACTTGTAACCAACCATGTAGCGTATCACGAGGCCCAGAGACTGAGGCTGTAGCTGTAGCAGCACTTCTGACCCTTACTTGGCAGAACAAGGAATTTCAACTCCCAGGTTTCCTTGCCCTTGGAAAGGTAGTAATTGCTGCCTTCATTACTGTCACATTGAACAGGTGAATTTGTGTAAAATTCCTGGCAACGCAGCTGGCATACAGAGTGCAGATCAAGTGTTCAATAGCACCTGCACAAACAGTAGCAGCATGTAGCAGAGTGTTTTCTGTTTACATTCTCAGGGGACAATTATTTTTGTTTCTGTTTCTATAGCACTTTAGATGCTGAAATAGTTCAAGTACTATAATTAGACTTACTGTATGCCTGCAAAGACATGTGTGGAATGTACTATTTTTTAAGTTCCTGGGATTGTTGATGTTTTAGCTGTACACATAACTGATCTTTATCTCAGACAGCCAGAGGCCAAATTCTTACAACAAAGTGTTTCTCACAGATGTTTTACACATTATAGTTTTTGCCTTTAAGTTCAAAAGTTGGTGAATCTCTCTCTCTCTCTCTCTCTCTCTCTCTCTCTCTCTCTCCCTCTCACACACACACACACACACACACACACACACACACACACACACATGGTAGTGTGGAGTAGTAAATATCAGCCAGAAGCCATTGGAAAGAAAACATGCCTTAGTCAGCCTTCGCTTTAGGTGGTGTTTGAGTGGCCAGTGCTAGGTGACTGCATGTAAAGCCAAACACAGAGAAAGTTTTAGAAACAGGAAGCAGCTCCCAGTCCTACAAGCACAGTTGATTCAATTGTCTGGCTTTTTTTCTATGGTTGTGATTTTTTTTCAATACATTTTTTAGGAAAAAAGTATATTGGAACTCTTCCCATCCCAAACTCAGAGCGCTTAGGGTATTTTATCTTATGCATGAGCTTGAGTTCCAATTTAACTGGGGAATCTAGTGTGACTGGTGTTTATCTGATACATAGGTCACTCCTGTTTGTAGAGGTTTTAAAAGGTTGTGTTTTCTCTGGGTATTATCTAGCTAGACATTGATGAGACAATACTCTGCAGAAGTAAAGAATATTTCAAGTTGGGCACAGTGGTACATGCCTGCACTTCCATATAACTGAAACACTTAGATAAGAGGATCACATGATCCTCGAAATTAGAAGGCAACCTGGGCAGCGGTGAGACCTGAAGAAGACTGCAAGGGAAAGCATCCGCAATCTCCTGGTGTTTTGTTCATGGGTTTCATTGCACTCCTGGGCCTCATTTCGGCATCAGCTTTTGTCCTTCAGCCTTCACTGAGCAAAATTCCTGTGACACTTTAGAGAAAGGAGAGGTTTATCTTGAAACACAGTTTGGGGGGTTCAGTCCGTGGCCACTGAGCCATTCCTCAGCATGGGATGAAAGTAGTGTATGGAAGAGCAGGGATCAATGTCCCACAATCCCCTAGGAGCCTATTCCTCCCGTGACCTAAAACCTCTTACTACATGCCACCTGGTAGAGATTCCACCATGATCCACGGAGGCATATAGCCAAGCCTTTGTGGATGAGACTTGGGGGATCATTTCAGATCCTAACACTAGCATACCCTCTCCCCACCAACTCTTTCCATTTGTTTCTTCATTCCTTCACCCCAGGTTACCAGTCTGATACAGCATCATCACTCTCATTGACTATTCTAAGGAGGTATCAGTGGATTATGTCAGAGTAACAGGAAGGTGCAGCCTACATAACTTCTGAAAGTTTCCCTAGGAAATGGCAGTGCCTCCTGCTGCTTGCGCTTTTTAACAAAACACATAGTTTAGCATATATTTTAAGTTCTAAGCCTAATTTGATATTTTCCAGGATGTTATCAATAGATTGGATTATTAACAACTTTTCTAATTTGATTTTTAGATCCCCAAATCCAAGGATAAAGTATCTATTCAACCTTTGAGGATTCTGTATCCAGAGCTGTGTGAGAGTATCTTTCAGATCAGCCTGCAGCTAAGTTGTTAGAAGAATCCTGCTTGGATAATATGACTTCAGTAGAAGATGCTGATGGTACCAAGATGATACCCAAATTGGCAAGTTTCCTTTATCTTCCTGGTACAAATTTAATCATGTGCTCTGATATACCTACCCATGTCAAGATATTCTAATGAACACTAGGGTCAACGAGATTGGTATAAAGGAGGGAAAGCATTTAAATATTTTAAAAGCCATTGTAGATATTAGGAGTGATCTAATAACTAATGTATAAGAGATTGAGCGCTATTTTTTATTAAAAAGCATTTCATTATTAAGGCTATTCTGAGTTTACAGTTAAAAGTTGAAGCATTCATTTTGAATTTTCTAAAGAAAAATGCTCAGGAAAATACTAGGCACAAATCAAAGCAGAAATCAGACTCATTGTTGAAACCAACTTCAACACATTAATTATGATACTGTTTGGGATATAAAGTTACTCGTTATACCTGGGAGGAAAGAACATGAAGAATTTTTAAATAAATTAATGAAGCCTGCACATTATTTACTTGCAAATGAATTTGGGGATAAAGGAGAGGCATAGCTTGTAAGGCGCTTGCTGTGCAAATATGACAATTTGAGTGTGAATTCAAATTTTCATTATTTTATGAAGCTTTGCACAGCAGTGGTATATTCCTGTAACCACAGCCTGAGAAGTAGAAACAGGCAGAGTCTAGGGTTCAACAGTCAGCCAGCTTAGTCAAATTTTAAGACCCAGACCAAGGAGAGTCCTGATCTCAAAAAACAAGGTTGTTGGTTCCTAAGGAACGACAACCAGGTTGTGTTCTTTGGCTTCAACATGCACACACAAACATTCACATACACTTGCACACACACACATACACATACACACACACACACACACAGAGGGGGAGGGAGAGAGAGAGAGAGAGAGAGAGAGAGAGAGAGAGAGAGAGAGAGAGAACAATTATCTTTTGTGACAATTTGTAATGTACTTCTAAACGAAGCAAAGTCTGTGTAAGTATTAGCCCTCCTAGAGATTAAAAATGTTCAAATATTAAATAGATAGCATGGACTTAAGGAGATTTTGCCTTGGGTTGCTTTAAAGAAAAGCTAAATTTTTGTATGAATCTTGAAAGATAATGATAATTTTAATAGAAAGAAAAAAACAGGATACTTTGAATAGGTCCAGTTATGGAGGACACTGGGGTGAATAGAAAACCCAACAGAGCTGGAAGAAAGAAAGGGGCTGTAATGGCTAGGAGCTTGACTTCTGTATCCTCCATTCACTAAACTGATATTCTCTGGCTCCAGGAACTGCTTTATAGCAGATGTAAAAACCTCATCAGGCCCCAGTGTTTTTAAACCTGACATGTTAGTGGAGAAAGCAATGAAGACACACAGGAGAAAATAGCCCCCAAGAAAGAGGAATTCCATGTTCAGAGAGCATCAAGAAATTACTGCAGGTTAACAAAAGACTTGCTCAGCATCATTTTAGTGTAAGGGAAACTTTAGTATAGTCAGAAGTCCTGGGCTGAAACCTAAAGAAGGAAATGAGTCTGTGAGGATCAAGGGACCAGATAGATTCTCCAATAGAGAATCCTACCTGATACAGAGAAGATGGGGTATGAGAAGTTAATCTTCACCCGACAGGTAGCAAGAATCAGCAGAGTATAAGCAAGGTAGGGTGTGATGGGTGCCATGGAGAATTGATGTGTTAAGAAACAATCTGCCCACCACAAGAAAACCAACTAACTAACGTGGTCCCATAGGGACTCAGGACGACTGAACCAAGATTGGTGTAAAGGAGGGAACAGTTGTGTAGTTTGGTCTTCTTGTAGAACACTTGACAGTAGGAGCCAGAACTGTCTCTAACACTTTTGCCTGCTTTTTGGAACCTGTTTCTTCCCTAAAGGGTTGCCTTGTCCAGCCTTAATATGTGGGGAGGTGCCTAGTCTTACTGCTGCTTGATATACCATGTTTGGTTGATATCCTTGGGAGGCCTGACCTTTTCTAAAGAGAAAGGAGAAGTGGATGGAGGCGGAGGGAGAGGAGAGGTTTGGAAAGAAGGAGGGAAAACCTTGCTCAGGATATAATATATGAGAGAAGAATAGATTTAAATTTTAATTTAAAAAAATAACCAAAAATAGAAAGAAACCATCTTCTATAAGTGTGCAGGTTACAGTGGAAGAAGCCAAGTTTCAAGGCAATTACGATTTTGTCATGATACATATTAATCTTTATTGAGATCTAATTTTGTGTCATTTGTAGAGAAGCTTAAGTCTAATACTTGGGGAGACAATAGAAAGAAAGGAGAATAAACATTCAGTGATTGTTATCCAAGATACACTTGATAAATTCCTATTATATATTAGACACTGTGAACTAGGCTGCTAGTAAGA